>LFIW01001090.1:0-219670 GCA_001625285.1 Colletotrichum incanum
CCCAAAGGCAAGCCAAATCCATCCCCCCCCCCCCCCCCCCAGTCTTCGTCCACTCAACCCAGAATTCCACCTAACACACCCCCAGGCTCCAAGATACAGAAAAGAGCGCTCGCCCGCCCACAGCAACCCGTTTCATCAAAGTCAAAGTACATTTGCGTTGGCTCGAAATGCTCCTTCATGTCCGTCGTCTCGCGCGTCCGCGCACAGCTCGACAAGTCCCTCAAGCACAACGCGCCGTCAACGCGGGGCTTGAACCTGAACCAGCGCGTCGACCTTCTGCACCGCGACAATGGGACCAAGGGGGGCGACGGTGAGGCGGTGATTCTGGGTGCTGGGAAGGCCATCGAAAGGGTCTTGGCTATCGCGGCGTGGTTTACGGAGCAGAGCGACTGCGCGGTGGAGGTGCGGACTAAGACTGTGCGGGTGGTGGATGATGTCGTTCTTGAAGGCGAGGATGAGGGGTTCGAGGATGAGAGTCGAGTGAGGAAGCTGAGCGGTCTGGAGGTTACTGTTACGTTGAGGTGATGCCTAGACGGGATGAGTAGGAATGGCGTTGCCTTGCGAGGATACGTTGCGTCGACTTTGAGTCCAACGGCTAGGAAAGATGTTTGGCCACCGGTGCAACGGAGGTCTCGGGGCTCCACAGTCTTTTGTCATGGACGGTTCCGAGTGAACCTCGAGAGGCGGGGCAGCAGGAGGCAGTGAATCATTCGAGAAGCACCAGACGGGACTCAGGAAAAGTTAATGATACCCGGCCACCAGGCCTCGATACATCAATGAGAAGACATGCCGTGTGGCATTTCCATGGTCTGATGCTCGGATATGTTGCCTTATTCTTTCTGAGGCCATTTGGATATCGAAACTGGTTTGCTTCGGAGTCTAAAGATCTAGAACCCCATCGGCTGTCTTTGTTGTTCCTGAGCCACAATCCCAGGCGAGTATGCCGCGACACACATTGTTCCCAGCAGCGACCGAAAGAGCCAGCCTGTAGCTACCGTCACGCTCTAGCTGAGTCGTTTTAATATCCGCAAAATCGATGCTCAGGTGGTTGGAAAGCTTTTCTAGAACAATAGCTGATGTTCTGTGGTATTTCTACAATAAGGAATGCTCAAATAAGGAGATCAGCAGGACATGATAAAAACGAAGACATCGCTGAGTAAAGATACGCCAGCCGTTGGAAACCAAAATTTTGGGCCTGGAATAACTACTACGAAGACCTGGATTCGTTCCAAAGGCTTAAAATCGGGATTCTGCCCCCTACAATATGTCGACCTTTAACATGAGGTTTATCTAAGTAAACAGGAAACGAATTGATTCTCTTGCTCATATTAGCTTCACTGGGGCCTGGAAGCACACTGAGTTATCTTCTTTTGAAAGTTGGGTTGTTTAAGGTATTATTCAGTAGGCTGACTGATCTGCGTGGGCCAAATAGTCCAGAAATTTTGACATATTTGTCCTACCCTGGAAGAGTTTTCATTGACTTGGAGGAGCTTGCGATCCCCTGGTGGCCCTCCAGTACACGGTGGGCGTTATTCGCAAAGGAAAATCTACTGATAGAGTGATTCGGATAATAGAGTCTGTCCTATGGTGGTTTGCATTGCAGACTTGTAGCGCGCTGCGGCTACAGTTACCAGTCGTCCAAATCTGTCTAAATTTCGTTCATATTTACTCACCTCGCGGTTGAATTACGCGCCGATCACGTTCGAATTAAGACGTTCATCAGGATGGGGGGTTTTTTTTTTTCTTTTTTCCTGCAAAAACTAAAGATAACTAAAAATGAGCCTCATTCATGATCCACAGTATTCCTTTTGCGAGTAATCTACTCATGAATTCAAGAATTCAAAGCTGATCTATGGTGGGTTTAGACGCGGGTGGCTGGAGTCCGGTGTCAGAGGCCGAAGCTATTGAAAAATGACTTGCAGTATTACGTTCGATTGGGTAATTTTAATCGCTTGTTTTCTCGAGTCAAACCATGAATGCGGGAATTGTAGCCAATTCTCCCCGGGAACAAGGGACCGTACCCGCAATCCCATGGGGTCATTTCCAGGGAGACAAGATAATCCTTGTTGCCCTCGCACTCATAGAGGTAGATTGGCAGCATTTGCTACCCAGTGTCACGGTCCTTGGCAGCCGTTATCTTCACCGCTAGCGATACCGGAAATTTCGGTGTGGGGTACTACAAGCCGAATTCAACATCGGAGGGGATTCCTTTGACATCATTGCCGATGAAGAGTCTAGAGAAGGGGGAAGAGGGGTCCCGCCTGGAGAGGCCTTTTCTCTTTTCGAAATCCCCTCTCAAGTCTTCGACCAACTCTCCCGGAGTCATCTTCGTTCACCACGGACCAAGATGATGTTCCATAGCTCCGCTGTTGTCCTGGCGGCCCTCGCCGGGCCCGCCTCTGCCAGCTACGCCTTCTACGTCGGCAAGGACCTCACCGCCGACGGCAGCGTCATGGTCGGCGGCACCGGCGAAGAGGTCTCCTCCCACTGGCTGCAGCTGTTTCCCGCCCGCGACCACGCACCAAACGCCACCATCACCGTCGGCGTCACGGACAAGGCCAGCATCCCCGGCGAGCTCTTCACCATCCCTCAGGTCGGCCATACCTACCGGTACATGTCGATGGAGTATTCGGACTTTGAGGGCTTCCCAGCGCCTCTCACCAACGGTGGTCTCAATGAGAACGGAGTCACTGTCCGTGACGTCTGGGCGCAGAACCGCGAAGAGCTGGTTGAGATGACACCCACACCTCAGCATGGCATTCAGTACAGCGACCTTGCGCGCATTGTCATGGAGCGTGCGAAGACTGCGCGGGAAGGCGTGGAGATCATTGGTGACTTGATGAACCAGTACGGCGAGGCGACCTACGGCGGCAACACCCACCTGGTCGCTGACAAGGACGAGGGCTGGGTTGTATGGGAGATGGCGGGCGGCAAGAAGCTGTGGGCAGCCGAACGCCTCAAGACTGATGAGGTCCGCGTATTATACCCCGGTTACATCGAGGACTTCCCCACAGACTTTGCCAACAGCTCAGACTACATGGGCTCTGAGAACATCGTCTCCTTCGCAGTCGAGCAGCGATGGTGGGACCCCAACAGCGGCGAGCCGTTCAACATTTTCAACGCATATGGCGAGAAGGGCGAGAACCTCACCGCGCGCGAGGGCGGCTTCAAGTTCATGTCCCAGGCCGCCCTTGAAGAGGCCACTCTCGAGATGGTTCCTCTCACTGAGGAGAAGCTCATGGAGCGCGTCCGCGATAAGCGCATTGCCGATGACGAAGCCGGCTACGGACAAGTCGTGAGCCTGAAGGAGGGGATCGACGCCGACCTTTTGCGTATCTGGAACGCCCCCGCCACCTCCGTTTCCTCGCCGTTTGTGCCGTGGTGGCTCGGCGTCAACGACGTCCCTCCCGAGTTCGGCGAGCACCGATACCTCACCACCGGCGCGTCCGGCAGCTTCCTGAACCCCGACTACCAGCTCCAAGAGGCGAGCGTCTTCGCCGGCCGAATCTTCAAGCGCGTGCTGTACTACATGTGCTCCGCTCCTGACACCTACTTGCCCGTGGTCACGCAGATGCTCACGGGCTTCGAGAATCAGAGCCGCAGCGATATTGGCTGGGTCGAGACGAGCGCCAAGCTCCTCATTGAGAACAACGAGCGTGAGGCCGCGCACTCTTTGCTCACGTACTACTCCCACAGCAGGGCCGCCAAGGCGCTCGAGCTTGGAAAGACCATCACTGATGCGCTTGATGGACACATCAAGCTGACTGGTCAGTGGCGCAACCCCGTCGGTAGCGAGATAAACGATGCTGGTGAGGGCGCAGAGACGGTCAACTGTCTAGTTGGTTATGACCCTGATCAACCTATCTGGAAGCAGCCTGCGCACCCCACCAGGCGCAGGAGAAGCCTGAGGAAGAAGTTGGTTGTTCAGCGTCATCGGGACTAGGTTCGCATGTAAGGATCGTAGGAAATATTCAACGCCGGACGCCGGTGTGAACGCAGATGATAGAAGGCGGTTGTGTCTAGCTTCCTGAGTGACTCTCGGGACAAGCTGTTGGTGGTATGATTACCTCGGCTTCTAATATAAGAAACATGTACGTCTCACAACAGGTCTTCGTCAACTAGGTTTTTAGGGGGGTATCATAGCCATCTGCATTTCCCTAAGATGAACAAGCAGAGATTGCAACAGTCGTCAGGCAGCTAGCTTAACTACTTTCTCTCAATCCTTCAACATCTTCTCAACCTTCCTTCCAACAGTCGCACTCCAAGCATCAATCTTCCTGCACCACCAATCTGACAGATACAGTGACACGCTCAGCAAAATGACCCAGCCAACCACAAAACCTCCGTTTCGGCCGAACTGCTCGAAAAGCCTCGGCATGATCCAGAAGCCTAGACTGTGCAACACCGGGCCGTGGACGAGATAGAACGAGAAGCTGATCTTTCCAAGGTACTGCGAGACCCGTCCTTCGAGGAGGCCGCGGAGGAAAGGACTGTGTAGAACGCAAGGAAGTAGTAGAAGGGCACCCATTGCCTGGTAAAACATCCAACCTGACAGGGGAATGTAATATCTCGGGACGAGAGATGATAGGAATGTGAAACCTGGCGTCCATTCGGCTCCAGCGTCAGGATACGAGAGAAGGTAAAGAGCGACGAAAAGTGCAGCCCAGCGAGCTCCTCTCGAGCTAAGTGCTGACTGTCCAAAGCCGGCTTGACGACCGTTCTTGCTGCTTGTCGCCGGTGGCATCAGTCCCCGGTCATCGGCTCGCCGAATGTCCGCCTCTGAAAGCAACACGCCACCCATGAAAGTAGCCAAATCCCAGCGTCCCATAATCAAACTGTATGCAGACAGAAGACTTCCGAGGCGGAATCGCCACTTTGCCTTCAGGGCTGCGGTGCCTAGGAGGAAAAGGTAGATAAACATGGAGCCGCGGAGCTCCATCGGGATTGTGAAGGTATGCGGATCATAGCGGGTGTGATAATGACCAAAGTTGAACGGGTTGGCCCATTCAGCGTAAGCCCTCGTAAAATTCTGGAGAGCGTAGGTGATGTTGTCGTGGATGAATGGATGCTCTTCCCACGAGCCGCCTAGCTGAACCCAAGTAAAGTTCGTAGGACCAGTGACGTTTGACGAGACTTTGTCGTCCAGGGCTGCGGTTTTCGTGTGCAGATGGAGAAGATCGTGGTAGGACACCTTGGTCTTCTCAGTCTTGCTCTTGTCCCCGGTGTCCGCCATGGTGATGTTAATCATCGTTCCGTTCAATCCCTTCGTTTCATTTGCTGCCTTTGCCTTTGCCTCAATCTCATCGGCTAGCTTATACAACATCGGGGGCATGAAGAGTTGCGATGTGGCGTTCAAGCAAAGGGTGTTGGTGTCGTTGGTTGTGACATTACCCAGAAACGCCGGGGTCGCAAGCCCTAGGTACTTCGCGATGCCAGGGGCTCCCTCGACGGCATACGTCCCGTTCGCACAGGTGCTGTTCAAATGAGCCACCGTCACAGTGCCATTGATATATCTCGAGTCGGGGCCCTTGTATATATCATCTTCCGACCGGAAGGCACCCATTTGGGCAAGCATGGCCACCAAAAACATGCTGATAGTAGGAGGGATGTACAGACGGAACACACGTCTGAAGACGGAAGATGCGAGGCTCTGATACGCGGCCTCGAGCCGTCGCTCATGGATGGCCCTCAGAATATGTCGACAAAGGACATACCCTGAAATGGCAAAGAAGATGGCTACCATTGGGCGTCCACGCTGCAAGAGACATAGGATAGGCAAGGATGACCGCTCGAAGTACGGCTCAGGTGATCCTGGAGGCATGGCTCCATAGCCAAGCATGATTGCTGGCGTCCACGGCCATAGAAAGTGGTAGTTAAAGACGAGGAGGCAGGCAATCCCACGGAGCCCATCGAGGCATCTGATCTTGTCCGCATTCTTTCTCGTCGCGGCCGTACTGGATGTCTTCTCACCACCTTTGCCGTACCGGTCTTGGTCTTCTGACCGAGGGGACACATCCAGCTGCCCCTCCCGCACCCGCGTGGACTCTTCCCACATTGTGCCTTTCTGTCTTGCTCGGGTGTTGCGAGCAAACATGCGGGTAGACGTGCTTTGTCTAAAATGAATGAATGAATGAATGAATGGAAATACGCTGGAGCTGCGGCGGCTGTCATCTGAGAGTGAGGCTCAGTGGACTGGGTAGTATACACGTATGAGAACAGCCAAGATAAGATACGGGACAGTTGGACAATGGGAAGCAGGCAGACGAAAAAGGAGAAGCGCCCTTCAGGAGTTCCTAAATACGACTTGGTTGGACGCGAGCGACGATCCCGGGATATCCCTGTCCAGTTATGTCATCTAATCAACACAACCCTCGTGAGCCCCTGAGTTGGATGACCCATATTTGCTTAACTTACCTGAGGAGAGGCCCCATAAATGCTGCGAGCATGCTGTTCAATGAGCGTTGCACATCAAATTGTCCAGCCACCTTTGCTCCTCCACATAAAACCGTCCGCCAGCGTACTATTTTCCATGGAATAACCTGGGCTGTCTGGACCGCCCAGGACGTCATACAACGCAGGTCGTTGCATAGCCTCTTAACATACCACGCAAACTTTGCTCTATGCTACGTTTGCCATATATAGATGCGTAGACTTCCCACTCGTATCCGAAGATGTTACTCCGGTCCTTGCGGGTGGAAGCATCCCCTCAATCCTGCCAGAGCGACCCCCAGAACCGTGGTCTCTCTTTGCAGGACTAGGCCCACTCATTACTGGGTGCGACCTGAATCAAGTAAGCCAGCGTCGGCAATTGCCAACTCGCCCATCGGGGCCCGGAAGAGCCCCGTCCCGGAGGTGGCCCCGGAGAAGCTACCGAGGCATCCGCTATCTGTATCCTGGCCGCTCTATTGATGAGTCAGCTCTCCAGAACTTGCAATGCGGGGGAGGATGACTAAGAACCTTCCCAAGTCCGAACTCGCACCGTTCGGATACAAAGGTTTGCTGATCTTCAATACGTGGCAGCCATATGGCCAAACCCAATGGCAACGGCTTCGTCTTGGCCAGCTGACGCAACCATTAGCGATCGTGTTGATGGTATACACATATTTTATATATCTTCGATACCAACTTTCTGTATGACGTTGATAGCATACACGACAAACGCATCTACATCTAGAGAGCACAACATCGGTTCAGTTTACGGCTCCAAACTTGACTGGCCGTCGCCGATATTTCCGAGCCAAGACTGTTTACCTAGTTCAGACCAAAGGCGGCCTGATGAAGCGTGGAGTGACGAGAACCAGCCATAGGTGAGCCGTGGGCGGGAACATGCAGCGTTTGCTGTCTTGTTTTGGGGGTGGGGCCTACATCAATAGGGTTTCACTTAACTCGAACTGACCCTCGGGTTTGCCGATTTTCTATCAGACTTGTAGAATTACTGAGATCCAATTGATAGAGCCTCCAGTGGTCGACATTATGCCGGCCGGGCCCGCATCTTGTGAGACTTGAAACGTCGGCCTTTACGTCCACGTTGTCAGCTGGAAGGCGTCCGTGTGCTCCATCTGCTCTCACCCTAAGAGAATAAACAGCTGCTTGCACTCGATTGATCAGTTGTTCGGTTTGAGGCGCTTCTTTATTGCCTCGCTCTTTATCAATCTGCAAGCTTCTACTCAGAGAATTTCGAACTTCGTCTGTAGCCCATGGGGTGCGAGCAGTTTTCCTGAGGACATAGCACAATTCCACGTACTCCACTACCTTGTGGACTGTTCAACTTCAAACTATTGTGGCGGTGTAGTGTGGTTGTCTTGTCTGGTCTGGGTGGCCGGCCTTAGCGGCATGCATTACTCCTACTTTAACTGTCGGCCTGGTTATTCGATGAATTCAGTCGAGGGTTCGAAGGTTTCCTGTCGGACTTTTGTTGCGTAATTAAGTTGGCAACAGTAATAATTAAGACTTCCATGAACCTGTCTGTTTTATCGTCGATTCCCATCTTCTTTTCCGAAGATCACACGTTGGCATGAGGACTCACCTTCTCATACCCAGAGGTCTTGCGAAGCTTTTTGTTCTACCCCAATGGGCAACAGTCATGGCGATTACGCACGCTTACTGAGTCATACATCTGGCATTGAAGAAGTTTATTTCGCAGTAACGACTCAATAGGTAATATTCTTTGCGTGCAGTTTTTACGATCCGTACCCTCCTCCGGTCAAAGTTCCAGAAGCATCAGATTCGGCCGTTCGAGAACCTGACTAAACAGGCAAGCTGAGCACAAAAGCATGCAAGATCTGCGAATAGGTGGGGAATGAGCCTTTCTAAACTCCAGATTGGACCGCCGCCCTGGAAATCGAGGCAGTCTCTTCTGCACTACAGGCCAGCCAAGCATGACTGATGGCCTAAAGATCTGAGACGCTTCGGACGAACCCGAACAACCTGAGACGCCACCCGTAAAGCAAGCAACGGTCATTCGGGTAGTATTTTCCTTTTAGGTCTTGAATTTTGCCAACCACGTCGTAACACAACGCGTTTTCCAGCTGTGCGGTCTGGCCTGGTTTAGTTTAGAGTTCGCGATAACAAGCTGCCGGGTCTTTCACAACCCAAGACAAAAACTTAGTTGCTTCATTGTTTCAATGGCCCAAATGGAACTACTTCGCACTGTTGTTCCAAGTTTAAAAGTTCAACATCAGCCGCTCCCAATGTCGGGCTCAGTCAATACAACCAACTTGGTCAACTCTAGCTTCATCCTATTCTCCTACTGGACATCAAATCATCACCATCTCTCCCTGTCATTCAACTATAATCTTCAAAATGATGTCCTCAAAGTCTAGCCTTATGACACTGAGTCTTCTTGCTGCCGTTGTTATCTCCAGTCCCCTTCAAAGGTACTTGAAAATTCCAGTGCATCGGGCCTGGACTTCCTCCAGACAGTTCTAGAATTTCAGCTAAAGTTGAGTAGCACAAACGTGCTCACCAAGCGTCAAACAGGCCCTCAACGCTTCTCTTGCACTTGCTTAGTTAATGGGAAGCCCACGATGAAAGCCGCCATCTGTAATGGGGCCGGCGGTGCCACGGGTGTCGATCCCAATAAGGACGGCGAAGCCTGCAACGGTCTTACTACAAAATTGACGACCGAAGATTGTAAGGCGCTTATCGACCCAAACTCCACAGTCTCTTGCAAGCAGACTTAGTAAAGAATCTGAAGTGGAGTACGCCCTAAGAGACTTTGAGCGAATCATCCGTACGAAAGAGTGTACAACCTTATTCAGTAAAATCCAATTAACAACACATTGAAAAACTCTCTCCTGTTCTACATTTGCTGGACTTCCAGAAGTATCTTAGAGTTTTCTCTGCCTATCCGTGTTTCTTTTGTCATTCTGCCGAGTGACTTAGCTCTCGTGAGTTTCGGTGCCACTATTAAACCTGTCGCCGTGGTCATGTTTGTCCGCCGAAGCATGACCAGACGCCGTTACACCCGCTGTCTTTTTCTTCCATTCAGACCACAGTTTCATTGTTATATATCCCCCGGATCCCGCAGCCGTAACACCAGCACCGGCTTGCACTGCACCATTGACTATCGCGGCCCCGTACCCGGCCATACCGGCACTATGAAGTGTAGCGAAGACACTCTGTGCCACGACGTTTCCGATGCCTGCTTGAGCTGCAGCCGCAGCCGAGTCTGTTGTTGGCACAAGCAACTTAGTCTTCTTGCACGGGTAGACAATGATGCCGATCATCTTCAGATATGAACACTCACTAGCAACGATACCCTTCGCTCCAAACCCCGTCGCGGTCAGCGCAGGGGCAGAAACCAAGGCCGGCGAGACCACAACAGCAAGGCTCATGGCACCGACGGTGTAACACGCAGCTTGGCCAGGATTATTAAACGCCCAGCCTTTGGCCTGGGGTCATTCACTAACGTTAGCCTCGTTCATTTATGTCCTAGTCGAAATTCAGAATCATAGCGTTCGTCCGTTACCTTAAGATATGCAGCTTGAGCATCAGCAGAAGTGATGTGTGGTATCATGGATCCTAGACTCGTCTTGCCATCTTTTGGCGGCTCCAGGTCTTCGTGAGGCGGCAAATCCTCCACGGGCCTCTCTGACTTTTTGGTAGCTTGGTCATTGCGAGTCATTGTAAGGAAATGTTGGTGTCGTTCTGTATTGATGCCTGAAATTGGAGACCACTCGCGAGGTCCAGTACGGTCCAGGTGCTTGGAGAGAAAATAGGGTCGTGGGGTTCGACGTCGACGTACGTTTTGTTTGCGTGAATACTAGCAGTTGAGGAGACGCAAGAGTGAAGGATAAAACAGAGCAGCCAGCCTTGAGAAAGGCACAGTTTCTGCTTACCAATACTTGTTGCTGGGCCGCACTGGGCCTCTCCCGTTCTGGCCCAACCAACGTCAGACAAACAACTTGCAAATCTGCCAGCAAACGTGAGTCTTTTCTTGCCACCCAGGAGGGATTCATTGTCCGATGTTACTCTCAAAAGTGTTTTCTCAGATCTATTTGTGTCTTTGGACTTCAGGTTTTGTATTGCAAATGCAATATCTAAAAAAATAATTTGAAGCCGAACCGAAGTGTTTTACTTCCATCGCCCTTAGACTAAAGACCCTCCATGAGAATGAACTTAGATTTAGGGTCGCATGATTCTGAAAGTGAATTAGTTTGTGGAAGCCGCACCGAGTATTCATAGGGGCTCATTTCATCTGCTTTGGTCTGGTAGACGTTCTACCAACACATCTCAGTGGTGCTTGGCAGCAGCTTAAGCGCCGGCCCCCTGTCAGTTACACACACACAAGCTCACCAAGGCGCAGCCAGAATCAGGGTTCAACAATTAACTGGCCATATTGACAGAGACGTGCATCAGGTTATGAAAAAAATCAAAACCTAATAGATGCGGTGAAGTAGCAAGAATCGACCGTGCAGAACTGACCACCTTCAGCATTGGATTCATACGGCAGGAATCGGACCAGCACGCAGACTGGCCTCATAACTCTGAAGACCTGTATACCAACTCCAAGTTATCAGAAAGTCTTGTACACTCTCCCTCTATATTAAACACCCTTTACCCCTCATGTTGTCCATAGTCTTCACAGTCACAATAACAAATCCACAGCTTTGAGATTTCTTTCACAGAACCTCAGCAGCTTATGAGCACTTCCCCAATCTCCATGTTGCTGATACCTATTGTATAAAAAAGAACCAAAAAATGAAAACGAAAACAAAATCAACATTTCACCTCATCTGATCGCCCATCTTCATCCAATATCTTTAAGTGCCCCTTAGCGACAGCAACTACCCCTGCCACGTGATAAGCAGTCCTGGGTTCTTTCCTCGAAGATCATCTAGATCAACCCCGTTTAAATCATCAACCATAAAATGTCAATGACTGAGTCTCGATTAAATCTGAGACCGTCGCCGGCGCCGACTCTCGCCCTCCTTTCGAACATCAAATCGCCGTTCCAAGTCAGCACTACCTGACAGCCAAATTGTCTTCGCTTCAAGTTGCGCTAAAAACCAACAAGTCTGACTACAGTTCAACCGGTTTTTTGGGTCTGAATCTTGGATTCGGTAGGTCCCTTTTATCCTATCTTCAGTTCCCTACCCACCCATGGTCAGCAATCGTCATCGTAGTCAACGGCAGTTGATTTTGGGCTCCGGCACGATCTAGCGTGAACACTGAATCGTCTATAAAGGCTTGGTTTGCAGCAAATCAGCTCATTAAAGCCGGCCCCGGCTCAGTGACACGGTACCTTTCTCACTGAATATAAAAGGGGAGACAAATCCCTTTTTTTGAACGCTGACATTAACGCTTCATTTCCAAAGCAGGGTTTCATATCACATCTTGTATCAAAGATCAAGGACTCTTAAGACCCTTTGTACAAGCTCCTCCGAGTAAAAGAAGAGAAGTCCGTACTCTGCAACATCAACAGGCGGCCGGACCCCTCCAACAAGACATTCACCCATTACCAAATCCATTTCAACCAACCACCTCCCTCAATATGGCCTCCGACCTTCTCAACCAGCTCAGCACTATGGCAGACCTTGACCAAACTGAGATCTGCCAACTCAAGCAAGCCCTAGCGCAGGCGCAGGCCAAGATCAAGCACCTCGAGGAGCTCGAGGGCCTGGACCAGACCGAGATCGTCCTACTTCAGGCCCGCATCGATGAGCTGACCAAGCTCGTCGAGACTCTTCAGGCGGAGAACCACCGTCTCGGAGAGAAGAATGATCACAATAGCGGCGAGATCCAGCAGGAGCCCCAGGATGATAGCCTCCTCCACCTCGAGCACGCCGACTATGACACATACTCCGGCCCTGCTTCACCTGCCGAGGATGAGGAAGTCAATCTCGACCTCAACGGCTTGGACATTGACGATGCTGCTAAGGACGGCCAGCTCTTTGTCTCGGACAGCGGCTTTGAAGGATACGGCTCAGAGGGTGATTCCGACATCGACTAGCTTCCTCGTTGAACTCAAAGCGTCAAGGCTACAATGCTTGCAGAGACAACCTGTAACTTCGTGGGAGCTGGGCTCGGTTACAATCAGGGCAGACACCCTCAAAAGCGACGGGCAGTTGAAGTCGGCTACGGGGCATGGTACTGCTGTGAAAGGTTGGTTGTCATAACGGAATGGGAAATTGAAAGCCGAGCTGCGCCGGCGCGAGCTGTGGTCTGGGAGTCTCGCTGGCGGGACAGATGAACAAGGGATTGCGTTTTACACTGGTTGTTGAGGGGCTTCTTCTGAGCATGGAACGGATAGCATAGCATAGCATGATTTCGGTTTACCAAGGAAATTAACAGGTTCTCAAATCGTACCTCCGCCACGCCCTGGAGGCCATCGATCATCAGACTTTCATTCATAGACACCGACACCCCCCACTCCCCCCCCCCCCCCCCCCCCCCCCAAAAAAAAACCACTCTCCACTCGACTAGCGCATTCCACCAGAGCTTGCTACTCTTGAGAGATGTCGTGTTTGCTCATGTTGTCCGAACTGCTACGTTATCAGCTCCCATCACCTCCAGGCACTATCTCCCGGGACTGTAACCCCCTTGCCGTCCTTCATGATACCCATAACCCTCATCCCCGAGCGTAGGACTCACATCCCCCGCCCTCGGGGTCTGCGTGACTTCGCTCCCCATCTCTACTGAGCCCCCGTATCGTGGACTGCTCGGCATCTCGCTCGCATTTGTGGGGACTTCGAGCTCCGCGGCATGGGCATGAGCTTGGTGGACGTGGCTTGGTGACGTAGGCAAGTCAAGAAAGCCAGGCTTTGGCTCTGGGGACGAGTACGGCGTGTAGCCCGGCAACTCAGAAAAGGCACTTTGTCGCGACGCCTCCGTGTTCGCAGCGGCCTCTGCCGCTCTCTTGTTCTTCTTGTTGCGCCGCAGGATGAGGAAGACCCCAAGTCCGACCAGGGCTATCAAGCCGAGTACACCTCCAACGACACCACCTGCAATCGCCCCTTTTGATGGGCCGTCCGACTTGGGTGCTGAAGTCGCTGTCGTAGTCGCCGTAGTATTCGGGTCAACCACGAGCGTATACCCGGGCGTATACTTGGGCCGTGCAAGCGAGGGGTCAAAGATATACTGCAAATATACATCACTCCACGCCCTCGGCGCCTTGAGATTCGCCCCACCTGACGCTGTCCCGCCTACAGCGGTAAAAACTTGCGAGGGTACTGGCGCAAGCCTCTGTGCCGCGCGAGTATCATACCGCCCCGTGTAATTCTGCGTCGCGAGCGAAAACACCTCGACGGGCATGTGGTCGGCGCAGGTGTTGACATTACCGCCGCTGCCGTCATTCTTGGTCTGCATGCCGCCCACAATCAACAAGTTCTCGCCGACGGCGTGGCAAGTGTGGCCGTACATGCCGTCGGCGCGGGTGTGGACGAGGACCCAGCTGAAGGTCGGCAGTGTCAAGACCCAGATCTCTTCGGAGGTGATGTAGGTGGCATAGTTTTCGACGCCGGCGATCATGTAAATGTTCCAAGAGGAGGAGTCAGCGGCGGGGACGAGGACGGCACATATGTCGGAGCGGCCAGAGGGGATATCGGGGAAGCCAAAGGTTTCTTGGCGGAACCAGAAGCCGGTTTCGATGTCGTAGATGTCGACAAAGGAAAGGTTCGTCTGGGGGTGGTGTTAGCGATTTTCGCAAATGAGGAATATGCGTGGGCTTACGTTGACGTTTCCTGCGTTTGCATTCTGGATGCGGACTCCGTATGGGGTGGGGTCGCGGGTGGTTTGGCCACCGATGTTGACGATGATTCCCTTCTCACCAACTGGAACGTGAACCATAGCGCCGTTCATGCGCGGACCGACGTAGGTAGGAACAGAGATGTTGGTGAGCGTCGGCTGGGATCGTTCCATCGTGTCGAGCTCGAGCATTCCCTCGAGGACTTCAGCTGTTAGTGGAAGCCCGCAAAGGAAGAAGATCAGTTACTTACATCGAAAGTCGGACGACGGGCCGTAGGCAGCATTCGCAGGACTGGACCTTCGTTGTGTATAACCCTCAAAGATGTAACTCCTGTTCAATGCTGGCGCGTCGCAAAATGCAGCAGCGCCAGGTCTATCAACGATCTCACCGTTATTCAAGACCTCAAAATCGTCCGCCTTTGACCACCTCTCGGTATCGATGTCAAACTCCCAAATGGCCGGCTGGGGAATGTCCTTATCGGCGATGTAGGCTGGGTTCTCGTCGTTGTTAAAAGAGAACCAGCCACCCAGCTGGTAGATCTTTCGCATCGAGGCCGAGTACCAGAGAGCGTGCTCTATGAGCCCGTTGGGCACGTCGGGGGCTTTAAAGATGGAGGTGTACGGTCTGGTTTCTTGGTTGGTGAAGTTTTCTGAGAGGTCTAGGACGAGGAGCTGGTTGTCTGAGGGTGTGTTAGTAAGTAAATTATATAGAAGTCTAAGGCAAACTTGCGCATCCCCGGGCCATAGGCCCCAGCCTCCGTGCTGAAGAATGTTTTGCCGTTCTTTGGGACGTAGGTGTTGCCGCCATCGATGTATATCTTCCCGTCAGCGTAGACGCCTGTAACTATTTAGACTTCAGTATTTTACAAGGGGGGCTGTGCCAACCCACTGGCATGCCTCCAGATCCGACAAAAATGCTGTGAGAGGTCGTAGACGCTACTATTGACATTGGGCGCCGGGACTGACGTCGGAGCGGAAAACACGGACGAGGTGGCGGTGCCACCGACGTCCGAAACAGTGCTCACGACCTGCCTCTCCTCCAAATCGGCGACGATACGCCTCGAAAAGGCTGTAAATAGCAGTGCCAACCACAAGGTTCTCATGACCGGCGGCAGCTTGTCAAACGGCAAAAGAAAGCTGACGAGGAAGGCCAGAACTGCGGCCAGCCGGGGCGAAGGGGCATGGACGGGTATTTGCAGAACCCGGGCTGGCGGCTCTGCTTTTCAGGCCGCAGAAAGAGGCTTCGGCCCCCGGGCCGTGGTTGGCCACCAAGCATGATAATACGGCATCCGTCATTGACGGGTTAATTGGATTGACGTGAAGACATGCAGGAAGGGGTGTTTCCCCAACCGGGTTCCAGAACAAACGCAGCATGAGACTTCAAGCATCGCGCACCAAGCTGTCAGAGGAGCAAAGCAAAGAAAGACGACACGACTCAAGCCTCAATATGCTCGCTTCGGCCGGTCTGGCCGACGATTGAATCAGACGATCGGCGACGCGGGAGCTAAGCCGCTACCACTGGACTCTCTATACGGAGTGGTGATGCGGTTGTGAATCTCATTTGCCCGGCTGGTTGGACGAAGAAGACGGCCCCCAATGTGCGGAATCTGTGATATGTAGAGTATGCAGGGAGGCAGAGCCTGCTTGCTTAGTGCTTAGCCGACGGCAGGCAGCGACCCTGTCTGGGAGGACATGATAAGAAGGTCTTCCCCGGCAGGGAACGGCAGAACGACCGTCATTTACGCAAGAAGGAAAACCATTATACGTGAGATTCTTATCGGGCAGACTCAACATTACTGTCGAGTCAGTGTGTGAAGTTTACATCTCCTTCGATACGGAGGCGTAAACCCGCGATGAGTATTCAACGACACATGACACAGAATAATGACGAGGAGAGAAGAGGAAAGCTGGTTGGCATAGCTTATTTTGATTGGTTAGTTCGGTTGGCAATATACCAGCTCTTCCAAAACTGAGCAACGGGGGCGTCTTGAGCACCTTCGTCAGTAGGGACGAACTTGCGACCTCTCTATCTAGGTTCCGGCGGTAAATGCTTACTCAAAATTTATACTCGCGGCGGCAGACTGCAGCGGATTTCTAACCCATAGGCTTGGGATTATTTATCACCGGCACACGTCTAACATCGTCATTAAACTAAACTAAGCAAAAAAGTGTCGCGAACGCCAAAAACATACAACACCAGGTATTCGCTGATCGTCACCGACTCAACTACTAATCCGGCCCTCACTGGCTTATCTATGGGAGAGCGGACGGGATCCCGAGTTCTCCAGTGGGTATGGTCGTATGTGACATGCAGAGGCGCCAAAGATACTTATGACAGCTTAGTGTTGAGATCTGGAAGGATGTCAAGGCCAGGCTGTGGTGTTTCTTCGACAAGGCTGGTTGGTGATTAGCCGAGAGGCTGGGGTGCTGGAATGTTTGCTTGTGAAACCAACAGCAGCATCCATCCTAATGTGGACCTTGGCAAATGATTCATTGAAAAGAGGCGTTGTCTTCCTGTCTTCTCATTAGAGGTATGATGAGTTGAGGAGATGTCCATCCCATCTCAGGTTCTCCGAGGTCTGTAAGACTCTTCAGCCGCATCGGGCCATGAAGTGAAGAAGTCTCAGTTGGAGAATGACAGCTCCAACGCCGCCCCCAAAATCCCTATGTAACGGAACCTTAGACCTCCCTCACTTCCCCAGTTTCCTTCCCAGTAGAAACGATTCGCTAATGGGGTGAATCCAGGGTCCTCCACGAACGCTGAACGAACAGCACCAGTGGGGCCGAATCACCGACCCCGTTTCCGACCCTACCGCGAACATGGCCGCACGCTGCAACACCCGTAAGACAGCAGCTGTGGGTATGCGCAAGTTTCTCCCCGCGTTTCCCGTCACCAAAGTGTACCGCCTGAGTCGGGCCCGTTGGGGTCTACGCCAATCACGTCTGCACACCGCCGGTCCGTCTCGCGCTGGCGTCCTGAAACCTGCTCACCTCCATGCCGTTTTGGGATACGCGGCGGCTGGTCACAGGGCTGTTGCTTGTCATGTGCGACGATGCAGCGAGATAAAGCTCCCTCCCCTGTCGAGTGTCATGCTGATAAGAGGAACAATTGTCCCCCTTCAGTTGTGCATGTTGGAGTGACAGCTTCGTCTTCATCTCAGTGTGTCGTGTAGAATACCCAAAGTCAATCGAGGTTTGACAGACTCCCGAACACTTTCGAATTAACACCACATACCTCAGTCATTTGTAGAACCGGATTCTACAGCCACCAATATGCCAGCCGTCCTCTCCAACCAGTTCGTGAACCCTCTCACAGTCTTCCATACACCTCGATTAACACAACCTCCCAGGACCCCTTCAGTCGAGTTGCGAGAAACCTCCAAGCTGGACCTCTCAGCACAGTCGCAACCTGCCACATTCCACGAGCTGCCCTCCATCGCAGAGTGCGCCGCTCACCTTCAGCTCCTCGAGACCTTTGTTGCCCTCCATGGGACCGTCCGATTCCTTGCCGCCGATGCAGGCCTCACTCCTGAGCACGCGTGGGACTTGTACTGCAACCGTGCGGTCGCGCGCTTCGAGGAATGGAGTGCCAGCGCTGAGAGGCCAACTGAGCGGATGCCTTCAGTTGACGTGCTCATGGCATGGCATGCTCTGATGCTACACCCCAAGGCGTATGCACGCTTCATCGAGCTCGGCGGAAAGCTTGGTCTAGACGGGATGAAATGGTCTGAAATCGTGAGTCCAACCCTCAACGCAGAAACAATCGAGCGGTGCAAAGTCGTGCTGATCGCCACCGCAGTCAAACTCAACAATCCCCAACATCGACCTCCCCTCCCTCACCTCAGCCCACACGGGCACCTTCACTCACCGCTCCCAAACCGGGACTCCCCTCTTCACCTACCCCCTCGCCGCCGCGATCCAACGTCAGCTCTCCTTCTCCGTAAAGATGTCCCACCACGCCTGGCTCCGCAGCCCGTCCCTCGCTTCCACCCTCACCCAGTCCCAGACCAGGTACGCGCGCTTCTTCCACCTCATCGCCGCGCACCCGGGCACCGTCATGGTGCCCACCCTCGACATTGACCTCGTCTGGCACACCCACCAGCTTTCACCCGCGCGGTACCTCGCCTACTCGAAGCGGGCGACGGGCAAGCTCGTGGACCACGACGACGAGATCGAGGACGAGAGGCTGGGAGAGCTGGCGGGCGATATGCAGGGTCTCTGGGCGAGCACATTCGGGGAGGGGTACCATGTGTGTTTATGCTGGACCTGCGAGGGCGGACGCGCTGGGGTTGATGGGAGGGTTGTGGAGGAGAGGTTGCGCGACGAGGAGACGGGCCGGGGCGTGTTGCCGCTTGCTGACCTCGCGTTCCCGAGGTGCGGAGACTGCGGTGAGCATCCGGAGAGCTGTTGTCCTCCGGTCGAGGGCGCTGCTGGGTGCGGGAGCGGGTGTGGTGGTGGTTGTGGAGGGGAGGGTGGATGCGGAAGCTGTGGTGCGATGAGGTGAATTTTGGGATTGTACGCATACCTGCCTACCTACTACTTACTATCTGCTACAACATTCGTTCTTCTAAGTGTTGTGTCTACGAATGCAAGTCTAAAAAGACAAACGAGCAAAAATATGCCTCGTGGCGGAATCGAACCGCCGATCTTCTCATGACACTAGAATACTAGTGAGACGCTATACCACTTAGCCAACAAGGCGTCACATCAATTGTTGATACATGTTTACCTGGAATTAGATCTTATAGACCGCTGGCCGCAAGTGGATTGCGAACTTGGGCGACCCACATCCCGCCCCTCCTGCATAAATGCCTGAATCAACCGCATGTTCATTCGGATGACTCCATATTGCACCTCATGGAATATCCCTACGGCCTCACCCAAACACCAGCCAAGACGTCAGGTCGTATTCACAACTTTTCCTTGCAAACTCAATTATAGTTGTTTAAAGGGGGCTAGTCACCCCACTATCCAATGACGGCCTCGGAAAATGTCAGCAAGTGGCCTTGTGGGTTCACCAGCACAAATGAAAACAAAGGATGAACGTATACCGGGCCTTTATAACCAGGGTCTTCGACCGAGGTGTGGGTTTCCTCGCTCCATTCAAGCATTCTCGTTTTCCATTTACGGAAGATGTTTTGGCGTGCGATGCGTGGAATGCGTGGGAGAGCCCGGCTTGCCGCCTGGGCTTATGAGGGACAGGTCGGTATCGCCGTGCCTCCGGGGCCGCCGCTGGAGACAACTTTATACAAGTGCCCCTTTTCTTGACGGGAAGCCCAGCCCTATACGTCGTGTGTTTGTTTGTAGAATCCGGGTGAAAAGAGCATATAAAACAACTTTGATCGTCGTTCCTTCGTTGCCGAACTTGCCTTTAGCTCATCACTCCTCCTCAGCGGACCACCTTCGTTACAAACAGACCGGCTCAGTAAGGCCATTACTCTCTTTTGAGCATTCCCATTCCAGCCCCCACACTTGTTCTTGAGCCTCTGTTCCTCTCTTCCACAAAAAGACTCATCAAGATGCGCGCATCAGCAGTCATCGTAGCGACCGCCGCCATGGCCGCCAACGCCAACGCCGCCGAAGTCGCCGCCCACCCGTGGCTCGCCCCCGGCGCCTCTGCCGTCCGAGGCCCCTGCCCAATGCTCAACTCTCTCGCCAACCACGGCTACCTCGCCCGCGACGGCAAGGAAATCAGTATGCAGGACCTCATTGCGGGACTGGGCTCTGCGCTGCACTTCAACGAGAGCCTCGTCCGCACCCTCGGCACGCCCGCCTTCGCGACCTCGACGACGGGCAACGCGAGCACCTTCAACCTGGACGACATCGCCAAGCACAACGTCATCGAGCACGACGGCAGTCTGTCGCGCGCCGACTTCGCCGTGACGGGTGACGCCAAGACCTTCAACGAGACCGTCTGGAGCGAGACCAAGGGGTATCTCGAGGCGGGCGCGTCGACGGACTCCAAGGTTGACTACAAGACTATGGCCACGGCGCGAAGCAAGCGCATTGCTACTGCGAAGGCGACGAACCCTTCGTTCAACCTGACTGCGAGCCAGGTTACCGTGTCCCTGGGCGAGTCCGCCGTCATCCTAGGCACCATCGGACAGAGCTTCAGCGCGCCTGCTGCGCCGCTGGAGTGGTTGAAGGTCGTCTTCGAGGAGGAGCGTCTGCCGTTCACCGAGGGGTGGGAAACGTCTGCCACGGAGATCACCACCGCTCAGGTCCTGGGACTGTCGCAGCTCATCGCTACCAGCGGAAGCAGCAGCTGAGATTGCCCAGAATTGTCTTAGAGGAAAAATAAAATTTAAACTGTTAATCTGCAACATGTTTTATCCGATTCGAGAAGCGTCGCAGAGTGATGTTATCGAAACGAGGCACGGCCGAGGAATGGCTGGGGCATTTCGATGGCTTGCCTACAACCTCGGCCAGCACGGAAAACTTTATGCCCGGTGTCGTAGCCCCTCCTAAGGGCCAGGGTCTAGTCACGGCGCAAACGATGCGGTGGCGTGACTCGTCGAAATGGGGCTTGTTGAATGAAAGAAAGCTGGAGCTCGCTGTCGGGGCTACGCCTTCGTTTTCGTTAAAAGATTTCGGGCCGTGCTGGAGAAGCAGAACTTATGTTGCATTGCATGAAGACTCCTATCCAGTGGTATGAGCTCGCATAGAGCCAGCAATGCCGTGGGTCTCAAATATAGACTGGTATAGGGCTTTCAACCAGCCATTTTTTGTCATTAACGTATGCCATTGGTCAACTGATGGGTGGTCGCGTTGGAATAGAAAGGATATTGTGATGATTGTATCTAACAAGAACGCATGGATAAGTGCTTGCCAACCGCCACGTTGGAAGTGATGTGTCGGCAATGTTCACTAGTAGATGGTCAAAGGTATCAACGCCGCCTCTCTTTTGGTTATACGGGATCGCAAAGGGTGCATGTGGGTGTTTTTCATGCGCCAAATCGGGCCTAACTTTCTTCCTTGATGTGGTTGTGGCCTAGCAAGCGGCCACTCTCCCCAACCTCCTCATCGACTTCATCCTCCCGAGACTCCAGGACGGAGGGCTCGGCCTGCGGATCGCGCAAACGCTGCACGGATTTGGGGAGAGCAGCCTGTTTTGGCTGGCTGGGCAGCAGCAGCTTCGTTGCTACGGAGGGCCATTGGCGGATGCTTCGTAAAGGGCTCCTTGGCAGTCTTTCAACAAGTGACAGTCTTTTGGGCAGGGGACGAAGGAAGGGTTCGAGGGGCTCTTTTGAGGCCAGTTGGTTGACGAGGTTGTCAGGAGTTAAAGAGGTCAGCAGAATCCCCCACGGTAAAGAATCTTTTCCCTCCTGCTTCAACTTAACGAAGTCGGCCCATGTACTGCTTTTAATACGGCAACCGCCCATAACTGCAATCCCATAGGCTCGCAGCAGCAGAAGCAACTTTGGGGAAGCGAAGCGGCTGTTGATAATGAGGTGATGGCCTCGTCGTCGTCACGGCAGCCGAAGAAGGAGCTCAACAACACCCAGAAGGCTGTTGTTGACTGGAGCAGCCTCGGCCAGCCGCAGTCCCACTGGACCCTTGTTGTATTAGTGCCATAACCAGGCAAGAGCATAGCCATCGTCTGCGATAACCCAAATTTTGAAGCCAGTAGTAGGTGTAGGCTTTGTTTTGATAGCAGCGGTATCTTTGCCGCGGTCAGTGAGTTTAACTATTGCGTCGTCTACGATCACTGCGCGGATTGGGCGAACGAGGCGCTGCGAGGTGCTGCAAGGCTTCTTGCACGTATGCGGACTAGTGGTTAGCACATTGGAAGGCGGCGATGGGCGACTTCATGTTCATAGCTGCGTCGTCCCAGCAGCGACATCGGTGGTAAAGAGCTTCGAATCGATCTCTATTTATTGAAACAGTAAAGGCGTGTGTAGCAAAGTATGTTCCCGTTGCCTAGTAGGTCGAAAAGTCTTCCTCGCGATGGACTCTCACATGGAGCAAATTGCCGATAAATAGGTCAATTCCAGCAAGGATAGTAGGAAGGAAAGTCGACTGAGCGTTCGTAGCGTTCGCAGGCGAAAAGTTTGTCCATATAAACCATTGCCTTACGAGGGCCTCAGGGGGAAAGATCTTAAGTAGCTGCAAAGGCGGAGCTGGCAATGAGTAGAATTCGCAATCAAAAGGCGTTACATGCAACGGTCAGAAGTTGTGGCCTCTCGTTGCTGACGGCTCAAGATTATGCTATTGATTGCCCGCATCGCCTGCTTCTAGGCTGAATTCAGGACAGAAGTTCACTTGTGCCCGCAAGTTAATTTTCTCTTTGACGAACTAGTTTCGGTAGGAAACCAGCCAATTCTAGCTTATCCAAGACGAGTGAAGGCTTCACGATACCTACCTCGTTTTCATGACGTAGCATGGAAAAATGGGTCGCTCTTGCCCTGGCCCGTGCAACACCTAACAAAAAGGCGATCTCGGGTTCAAATGGGTGCGCTCCTAACAACAGGCCGCCTGAAAGCCTTAGCTGCACATATTGCACACGGCTTTGGATGCGACTTCATCGGGTCGTCTTGAAGAACTTCTTCCGAGCTGTAAACCGCCTTCCGTGATTACGGAAAGCGGTGCCACGACGCCGCTAACAAGGTATCGACATTATGTCGGCTGCCAGCGGCCAGCTTAAGCGTGTATGGGTTCGATGTGAACGTGCCAAACCAGCAAGGTGCAGTGGTCGCGTGTCTCGTTGTGTTTAATCACCTTCAAAAGATCTTCAAAAGCTCGTTAGAGCTCCATTGTGGATTTATTTCCACAGAGTTGATCGCAAATTCTCGCAATCTGACTTGGCTAAACGTCGTCATGGCGCAAGCACCGGCCATTGCAAACGAATTGTCGTCATCGTCCAAAGACCGTGTACTGGCTGGCCCAAGCCGGGTGGAGAGAGAAAACCACATATGTTTGGGAAGAGAAGGGGAGAAACCAAGGAGACGTAGAGACCGAATTGATTCCAGAAGCTCTGGGCGCCTCAAACATTGTTCCGTGACAGGATGGAGCACTCGGAGTGTCTGTCTGGCAACCAAAGCACGCGATGCGGGACATTTCCTCCGAAAGTCTGCAGTGGACAATCGGTGGTGGGCAAGGTGACGCTACGGGCCTCGGGACGGCACCGATCTGCGATCCGATGTGGGCGCGAAGCATCATTCCCCACATCATGACGTTGGGGCGGGACATTGACGCCTTTTGGGAGCTGAGCTTCCAGGTGAGTTCTGGGAGCTCTGCGGCAGGTACGAACATGTGACGTCAACTCGAGCTCAGAGCTTCCAGCCGCTATGCAGGTTCAACCGTCGGAAATTGTTCTTTTAAAGAAGCTCTTTCAGCCGCCTCCATCTCGTTTCTAGCTTTCATCTTCACTACACCAACGATACCCCAAAACGAACCATCTACAACACCATCTACGAAGCTCAACTTCATCACAAAAACCAATCTTTCCCATCAACCAAATCACATACAACTCAAGTCACCATGCCTCGCGACGGATCTGGAGCTTCTGACAACGCTATCGAGGCCGGCCACAACATCATCCACGGCGCCGGTGAGGTCAAGGTGAGTCTGATGTCTTGCCGTCGGATTCAAGCCCTAAATACTAATAATTGTCCAGGACTCCCACGTCGACCGTGCCGACAAGACCGCGCCCCTCCCTGAGGGTGAGAAGGGTCTCGCCATCGAGGGCTTGAACGCCAGTGGCGGACAGAGCCAAGGTCTCGCCCAGGGTCCCGACGTTGGCCAGGGCGGCAGGGGTTCTACCAACTAAAGCCGACATGTACAACATGGCATGTAACAACATGGTGCGAAGGCGGGGAGAGGAAGATAACGGACCACCAAGACTTGGCGATGCGTCGTCTGGTGGTGACTACGGCGAGGTAGTCTAATGAGATACGAATCAATGGTCAAATCCGATGTCATTGTACCTTGTGATATGGCGTGATAAAACGTTCAGCGGTCTTCTTCCAAAGCCGAATGACATGACAACTTCCACCAATTTTAACCCACCAACCAGCCTACACTAGGTTTATCCGAAAGCCTGATCATCATCACCTTCACAACCTATGTCGCCATCGCAAAGCAGCATTCCTAGTTGACTGGAAATGGCTGACCATGTTCGCAACGTTTGGAATTCTTCTTAAGATGTGCAAAGTACGTGGTGGTGATTCCATTCTCCCGGCCGTACCATCAGTCCTTTTAATCATTTGCAGCGTGTGCACCTGACCCGACGAATATTCATTTAACAATTTCTTCGCCAGGTCTCCAGAAGGAAATATCGCGCCACTGGACCGGCTACGTAGTCAAGAAACGGGTATATCCCGAGCAATGCGTACACTGGATCATCAGTCGTGTCACCACGCACCAATATGTAGCAAGACAAAGGACGACCCTCACCACGCACAACCGAATCCCACGACAGCCAGGAACAAGCCATGAAGAAGCAGATCCGCGGGTACTCCAGGATCCCGCAGACCATAAGAGTGAGGCCGAGGACCTGGTCGCTCCTCAAACTGTCCATGATAGAGGGACTAACCGTCACGTCTGAATACAGAACGGAGCGCGTTCCAAGAGTTGGCGATTCAATGTTGAAGTCGTGTGGGGCGTATGATGGGAGCAGAGGCAAAGTGAAGAGTAACGTGATGGTGGTTCCAGACGGAAGCGGCCAGCCGTTCTGAGCTCAGCAGTCTTGGGGCGAACTTAAAGAAGGATGTCTTGGTCTGCCGGTTCCCGTAGGCTTCTCCAAGCTTCTGTAAGACACCAACAGAATAACCGCCATCCACACAAAGCCAGACCAAACCAAGATTGCTAGAGACATGAACACAATCAAGTACTAATAATCTGCGAAACTCCGATTCATGAGGACTCCAAGGTCCATGACCCTTGACTATCATCCCAGCCGCGGCTTCATCGCAACTGTCGCAAAACCACCATCCCTGTTTTTATTTATCCCTCTTCATCATCATATCAAGGAACGCAGGCGAAATCAAATCAGACTCCATGCATTCTAGGCCTCAAAGACCAAAACAACACCATCGTCACCAGCGGTAACGACCCTCTCCCCGGTCTCGCCCTGCACGAAGCCCAACACACCACCGCCCTCGCCGTCACCGCGGTGTCCCCTCCACTCCTTCACCAGGCCGGAATCCTGCGCCCTCAGGTCCCACCGCCTCACGACACCGTCCATACCGCAGGTCGTAAGGAGCCAGCTGTTCTTGACAAACTCCACCTTGACGACGCTGAACTCCTCGTGCGCGCCGGGCAGGCTCCTTCTCACGGCAAACCTCCGTCCCGCGTCGAACACCGTGACACTGCCGTCCACGGAGCCCGCGGCCAGCAACGTGGAGATCTGGCCCGGGCCGCCCGACGCCGTCGTGAAGCTCAGCGCCTCGATGCTGTCCGACGCCGTCTGCAGCGCCGCGAGGATCTGTCCTCCGGCAGCAACATCCGCGCTCGTCTTGCTCTTGCCGCCCTTACCGGGCTGCGCGCTGCTCGCCAACCTCGGCAGACTGACGATCCTGATCGCGCCGCCCGCGCCTCCGACAGCTACCAACGCGCCTTTGGGGTCGACAGCGACGCTGTACAGTCCGCCCTCGACCTCGAACCGCTGGTCGTCGCCCGTCATGCTCACCGTCGTCTGCCCGTTGCTCTCCACCAACCCCTTGGCAGCTGCCTCGCCCCAGACGTCCCACACGTACAGGCTGGAATCCTCGGCGACGGTGCACAGCAGGTTTCCGTCGGGGGTCCACGCGCCGGCCGTGACGGGGGCCTGGTGGAGCCAGTACGTCTGCACGAGCTGCAGCGCGTTGGCCGGGTCGCCGCCGCCGGCCGCGATGTCGATCGTGTAGACCCAGACCGAGTTGTCGCTGGCGCCGAGGGCGATGGTGTTGGGGTACTGCGGGGAAGGGCAGGGCGCGATCCAGTTGATCTCGGGCACCTCCTGGGCCTCGGCGATGAACTTGATCTGCACGCTGGCGGCCTCGGCGGTCGGGGAGTTGACGCGCAGCGCGTGCACGCGGAGCCTGCCGTCCATGCCGCCGCTGACGAGGAAGTCGCCGCGCGGGAGGGTGAAGGCGAGGGCGTTGATGGAGTCGGTGTGGCCGTCGATGGCGTAGATGCTGTCGAGCGCGGTGCTCTGCTGCTGCGAGGCGTCGCCCGAGTAGGAGGCGGGCAGAACGGGGCGCGATGCGGCGGCGGCGGTGGAGATGAGGTAGCCCTTGCCGGGGGCGTCGTCGGTGTCGCCCTCGGAGCCACCGGTGGCGATCAGGGTCGGGTGGACGGGGTGCTGGGCGATGGTGAAGACGGAGTCCTTGTGGGCGTCGAAGTAGGCGACCGAGTCGTTCTGGAGGTTGATCTCCTCGTTCTCGTCGTCCGAGTCCATGGGCACGTCCTCCTCGTCGACGTTGACCTCCTCGCCGACATCGTCGGCCTCGAGCATCTCGGGCTCCGACTCGTGGCCGTCATCGCGGGGGGCGTTGTCCTTGGGGGCGGACATTTCGTCTTTTTATTTTTAGTTTTTTTGTCTCTGGAGGTTTTCTGGAGGTAGGTTTCGTCTTTTTTCTTTTTGTCGAGTGCCTTGCGCAGGTGGTTTCGCACTTCTTCGGGTGATGCGCCTGCTCGATCGTCTTTCGTTTAAGGTGACTTATATGCCGTCGAAAAGGGACCGCTGGGTATCGTGACGTATTATGTAGGAGCAGAAACTGAGAGACTGCTTTATTAATCGCCAAAGGAAGTTCTGCGTGCTTGATAAGCAGGATTGCGCGCAGGAGGATTGAATTTTTTGCAGCTCGGATGGCGGGGTGGCGGGGTAATTCTCCTGGGCCAGAAACTGCAGGCGGTGTGAGCCCCACTGCGTCCGGGCTGCTCGCCGAAGAGTCATCGGCCATCGGTCGGGGGGACTTTGTCGCCGGGGCGTCAGCCGCACGGCGCTTGATCGGGTCGAGTATCCGCCGTCGAAGCCGACGATGGACCGACTTGCTTTCTGGTTCGGTTCAGCATACTTTGTGCCTTCACATCAACACGGAATTCTCCCCACAAGGATTCTGCATTGATGCGAGATGGCCACCGATCCGACTGGATTCACTTCCTGCGTCGTCGAGGTCATCGGCAGTGAAATGCAGTCCCGCATTCGACGGATGTCTTGATTTGGTTGAATTTGAACGCTTTTAAATCAGGGTTTTAAATAAATAATGCTAATAGGCGGGCTGCTTCGGCAGCTCATCTTGGTTCCACTACGCCTCTCCATGAAAATAGGCATCATAACGCCCTCCACGCTGGTATGAAACGAAGCCCCCGCGGCAGTGATATATCCAACTCCAAACATTGCACCCTCATTAGACCTCCCCCTTCTTTAGCATCTCACATCCCGTCCCTTATCATCATCTGACTGCTCAACATCCCTTCCGCTACCTCCGGGTGTTGTCCGCAGGTAGTTCTGTCGGCCCCTCTCCAGTCCCCAACTCCGCCACCTGTGTCGGTTGCGTCCAGCCCTTGAACTGCGTGTGACCTCCTCCCATCCCTGGGTTCATCAGCACCTTATCGTTGTTGTAGTAACCCGCGATATCCGTCCCCGTCATCTCCTGCACCGGTGGGGGGTGCTGCTGGTGCTGCTGGTGCTGCGCGTACTGCTGGTTCTGGTACGCATAAGCGCTCTGCTCGCCGCCCATCGGTGACTGTCCGTCCATCTCGGGCGCCGTGGGCGTCGTGTCAACGGGCTTTACGCCCGCATACCGGTGCTTCCGCCGCCTCCACCACATGAACAAGCCTACGAGCGCCGCGATCAAAACTACTGGTATGACAACCGCCACAGCGATGACGGCGCTCGTCGACAAGCCCTCGTTTACACCCGATTGACCGCTGCCGCCGCTAGTGCTGGTGCTACTCGCCCCCGCCACGGTTTCCGCCCCAGTCGCAGTTGCAGCGGCCGACGTAGCGCCCGCCATCTCCGTCATCGTTCCCGCCGTGGTCGTCGCCGCGGTAGTCTCTACCGACGTCGTCTTCGGCACGAGGTCGCTTGCTTGGTACACCATCCTGATACCCCACGCATTCACACCGTCCCGGTTCTTCATTGTCACAGCCTGAGTAGCCACGGTCCCGTCGTCCGTCCGCGTAATGTCGACGACGGTGGCGGGGCCGGCCATCCATGTGCAGAACTGCGTCTCCCAAACGCCCGCGAGCGTCATGTCATCCTCGACACAGGACAGTGTCATGTCGCCGCGGTAGGGGCAGCACGTGACGGTCGTGACGGAACGGACGCCGCCGTTACGCGAGCACTGCGGCTGGGCGGTGTAGCCTGTCGGGCAGACGGTGCCGGGGGAGTAGAACGCCGTGCTGGCACCGTTGAACTTGTTGGGCAGGCATTTTGGGTCGTTGTCGATGGCGTAGACGTTGTTTGTGAGGTAGACGCCGGAGCATGAGGACGCGGGCGGTGAGAAATCGGCGGTCGGGAGAGGGTTCTCCGGAAATGTGGACGCGATGTACGTCGTTTTTGTTGAAAGAGCCATCTTTGAAAGAAAGTGTGTGTGCGTAGGCGGTAAAGAGTGTGAGGGCGAGAATTCAGGGCCCGTTTTGTTAGTCGGCGATTGACTAGGTGGAAAGAAACTTCCGTATAAGCGACGTGTTTGGTATTGGGATAGAGGATGTTGCTATAAGGCCGGGAAATCCTGCAATGAAGAGGCTATTCGCAACAAGCCAAGCCAACGACTCGAGATGCCAGTGTGATACAGAGCAAGCAAAAGAGAGGAAAAGAGAGGAATCGGGACACGATCAGCAGGGAACAAGGGAAGCACTCTGCTTTTTGACAGGATCTTTCCAGCTCACGCCCTCTGGGTCCCCCCATCGAGTCCGCGCTGACCAGTTAGACGGTCCCAATCCAACACCTCGACCGATGAGCCCCATCCCATGTCTGGTGTCCCATCGCGCGAGACGAAAAGAGAGGGATCTGGCCAGCCAGCTTGGGGGTGAGGGCCTGGAAGGGGGGCCAAGCATCTCTCAGGCAATGCAGGCAGCAAGAAAAACCATAAAATGGGATGCGACGCTAGAAAGAAGGGGGAATGAGCGAGGAAGTTCAAATTGGGGCCAAGCAAATCCCCATCGTCGCGCAGGCGCTGAGCGGTGCTGCGGAGTCTCTTAGATGCAGTCGTGATCCTTCGGCAGGGGTCCTGAGCCAGGGGTTCAGCTTACGGGTGTGGATACATCCGTTGTTGTGTCCCGGACTCTGGAGCTGCGCCGGAAGCTGAACCACGTTGCTGTCACTGGCAGTCAATTGCTACTACCGCCTACGGTAGTATTACTGCCCTGTTCAGACGTGCCACGCGTTTTCGAGGCAGCGAGAGATAGCAGGCTTTCACCTCGAGGGGGCGTGCCTGAGACCATCAGAGTGTGAGGCGATCCGGGGGTGTCTTCTCCTAATGCAATCCCAGGTGAAGCAACTAGCTCTTCCATCTAGGGCATCCAATTGGCTCCAGACCGTCTAGCGTGGCCAGGAAACTGAAGGGAGCTAGCCGTCTTCCTTTCCCAGTTGTGCGGGTTCGAAGCGGGCAGAAATGGAATGATGGAGCGTTTGGCGGTCCGCGCTTGCGGATAGTGAACGGGTATGGGCTTTGATCTGGTCCGGGGATCCTTGGCTCCTTTGGTTTCTGGTCTAGGGCTGCCATAAGTTGTCGAGGGAACAGTGAGTTGTTCATTTTTTCGGGCCGCTACCAACGCGATGCTGATGATGGTGGTAGCGGTGGTGTTCACGGTCGGTTTGGAGTCGTGAGATGCCGCCCAGGCTAAGGAACGTCGCGACGTTAGATTTTCTCAGACTGGAACAGCGCGGGTCTAGGAACTTCGTCTCTGCAGGGTTGGCCAGCGGGGTGAGAAGTGCTGGGTACCCGTCTCAGATCAAGCTTCTGTTGGTGGGCTCAGCCACGTTCCTTGATAGCCCAGTAACGCGCATTTTGACCGCGTTTTGTTGATGCCTGGATTCGCTAATGACACGAAGTGAGCGGCACTGCAGCGGTCGATTCAGCTGGATGTTGCTGATACTGTTCGACACCTCTCGGCTTGTGAGACAAAAGTTGCCAGGATTAAATGTTGTGGAACTGCAAATATGGTGTAGTGCAACAAGCAGGTCTGATCACTAATTTCCCTTTGGTAGATCGCCAGCCGGGAATGAAGAGGCAGATAGACATAGCATTTCAGAAATCGCCGCAGAGCCCAAGAACCCAAATGTTCTCAAGCAAATGTCGACACACCACGCCCCTAACGCCAGGTCGTCTTTCAAACGAACGTCATAGCTCGTTTCCCGACTATCAAATTAGAGCGAACTACTTGTTACCCACCAACCGGCCCTTCCGTCATTTGAAAGTGCCTATGCCCATCATTTTCCTGATGCTCTGCATGCTGCCCCTACGCCGTCAATATCAACATCCGCTGCCAACCACAACAGAACCGGCGCAGCGAGCTCCGAGGTCGGCGCCAATGTGTGGCTCGTCACCGGCCGCGAAGCCTCCTCGGACAGACTTGGCGGCTTATAACCCGGGAGGCGGATCGGTTGCTTAGTACTGATAAGTCAACAGCGCCGAGTGTATGGATTGCACCGCCAGCATAGACTGTTGCTATTGGAGCGAGTTGATGTGGAAAAGACTGTTGGTTCGGGTACATCTGCTGCATTAATGGGGCCTTGTGTACGTGGTTCATCTGATTCAGCATTAAGCCGTGGTTCGCGGACGCCCCATGCGGCGCGTCGCCGCCTCCACCACCAGAACCCAACGCCCGCTAGCATTTCGATGACAACGACCGGCACCACATCCCCAACGGCGACGGCTGCGCCCGAAGTAGCTGCCGACCCAGTTTCCACAATGTCACTTGTCCCGGGGGCGGACGCCTCTTGCAGCGGGTGTGGCCGTCGTGACTGTTGTCGCAGATTCGGGATCGGAGGGCATGCGGGCCATGCAAGCACCGTAAGTATTCGCGCCGCAGGACGACATTGCCGGTGCCTACCCTGTGTATATGCAACCGTTTTCAGTATGGACGATGTCGATGCGCGTGGTCTCTGGGGCGATCCATGTCCAGAACCAATTAGCCCACTAGCCAACGAGTATAACCAGGTCTACGGGCGGAGAGGAGAATGCTGATGCGGTAAAGTACAGCACATGACAGCGACGAAGCTACAGGTGCTCTTGCCGTCCACTTTGGCCGGCGTGTAGCCCTTATGGTACATGTAGCCCGGCGAGATATAGGCAGTCTTCTGCTTGTTATGGCCTGTGGACAAGTAGCTGTTTTCAGGATCGACCATGTGGATGCCGCCGTAGTATAATCCGTCACAGTAATTGCGTCCATCTGGTCTCAGCTTTTGAAACCCGTCCCGTGTATTCAGGGCCGTCTAAGTGTCTGCCTGCCCGTCCCACCTCTACCCCGGATGGTCATCCATGGTTCTCAAGGCCGCCGTTTCCCATGGCAGCAACGGCAACGTCAACTTCAATCAGCACTATTACATACCGCAACCTCGTGGTAATGAGCTTTCCGCTCACCCCTTGGCGATCGAAGGAGCAAACGACCACAATCTAGCCTCTCTTTGGAACTCAATTGAGCGGATTACCAGGTGGATTAGCGCAGTCCGTCTAGATGCCTAATCGAAGCGAATGCTGTAGTCTATTTAGGTCAACTCGGAAGGGTCTCGCGGCACCTACCCGGGGCTAGACAGCAGTTTCTTTTATTTGTTTGGAATGACCTCTTTGTCAATTTGGAAGTGGAAGAGGAAGAAGGGCGGTCTCTCTGATTGGAAGCAGAGTACCAACCGCGACAAATCCAAAGCAGCTTTGGCTTCTCCCATCCTGTTGCAGCATTCGGGGTCTTCTTTCCAGCTGAAAAGAGCCGGCAGAACGAACATTGGCGCAGAGAGGGGACCCTGGCCATCTAAAAACAGGGGTCGATCCAATGAGGGCTGTTAAGTGGAAGTGATGGCCCAGGTGAGCGGATTTTTTTAAGAGATTGAAGCAAAGGAAACCGACCAGGGTGAAGAAGGGAGTTCAAGCCAAACGTTGTAAGCGTCCAGATGGTAATTTAGGGGCGCGGTTGAAATGGGCTAACCTTTCGTGTTTCCAGGCCTCGAGTGTGGTTGACGGTGAATGTTCAGACTTGGCCTGGTTAGGCTGGTGACGATTTAGTCTGTTGAAAGACCCTGGTCCTTACGACCAGCGAGCAGAAAGAGGGAAAGCAGGAAAGAAAACGATGTGCTCATTTTAGCGAAGCTGGACTAAATCTCGTCGTCTTTGGTGAGCCAATCGGTTGTCGAAGACATGACCAAGATTGGTCACGACGGCTACTGGCCGAATATTGAAGGGTCTACGCAAGTCAATCGATGTCGAACACAGATGAACAAAACAAAAGGCGCAGAGATGCCGCACAATCCCATTCCAGCTTTTCCAGTAACTATGATGGCTAGAACCATCGTCGAACGTGGCAAGCAAGTCTCGGCAGGGCTGAACGATGGAGGACTTCGCTCGAAGGATTCGCTGGCGCGCGTGGCAGCGGCGTGATCTGGTCGGCTCTCGAGAACGATTGGTTGAGAACCGAATGCTGAAGCGCCAAACTTTCTCCCATAGACAAGTGCACAGAGGGATGACGAGCTGGGCTTGCAGTTGTTGCAGTGGTAATTGTGAGTGCCAACGGTAACAGTATGTTTGGTTCAGCCATGATGAACCATGACACAGCGCCGCCCACAACATCGCAAGATTTGCAGTCTTGCGCCGCCTCATCTCGTCTCGTCCCGAATTTGAATGCCAACGCATGGTTCGAGGATAGCTTGCAGTGCGGCCCATCCAGTTGAGGTCTCTTGTGTTCGTTCTTGTAGGATACCCACGGCTATGCTAGGATGAGGAAGCATCCTGGTCCATCGAACGCTTCGCCATGATCATGATACCGAAGTATTTTATGAGATGCGTAGCAAGAACATTGACATGCTGATACCGGTAAAAGCCCTCGAGGACTAAACCAACAGTGCAGAGAGGAAGGTTTTGGCACTCCTCGCCCCATCGGGGTTACTCGGTGTTCAATATATTTTTGACTTCACCCCGTGCGTCCACAGCTGCGTGGAAAGCGGGACGTTGAACGATGAAAAGCGGGCTCCTGACGCTAAAGCAACCAGGATCCCGCTCCTTCGGAATCCTTCAGCGCAACCCTTTTGGCCGATCCGGTTCCAAATGCTGCAAGAGTCTCGATCTGCGCCACAGCGTTGCGCCCGTTGTGATTGATAACCGTCCGGGGGCGCGGTATCTTGTTTTCACTAAGATACGGCCGTCTCGGCTTCGAACGCAATATGAGAGTATCAACGCTGTCATCGATGGGCAACTATCATTGTCCAACACGGATACTCAAAAACTGGTCGGAACAGCCTGAGAGCAGAGAAGATAACCAGGAAAGTTGCTAGGGTCCATACTACCCTGACCGTTTCGTCTGTAACGCATTTGAATGTAGACTATGATTTCACCGTACCATGACCAATCATCACGGAAGCCTCCCTTCCCTCCAGCCCACAGTGGATTCGAGTCTCTCCAAATCATGAATCAGAGAGCGAGACACTTGCGAATCGAAATGTCTTTCTAATTTGATGGTCGATCGCCCCGAGAAATACAACCAAGAGACCGGGTTCTAATAGGCCTAGCGACAGCTTAAACGGGAATGCGGAGTGGCATCCGGGTTTCCGGGTCGGGGACAGTGTACCAGCCTCGAGATAAGACCGATCCTAGCTTTTGTGTGTTCAGGAACCACCAGAGGTTCACCATGTCACCATGTGGCTAACTCAACTACGCGCTGCCTTGTCAACTGCAAATCAGTGTTGATTCATCACAGCCGAGTCTCCCCGTAGCAAAGCACAAAGACAGACCGCATCTTAAGGGATATCTCAAGTAATTCTCCATCCGAGGAGAACATATCAATCTGAGCAAGTTGTACTTCCTTGAACAGGTTAGTTGAAAACAATAAGGGCTATATTTCGTGGCTTTCAGATAAGGTAGCTGTTTGCGACGACCTCTTCCTCCGGTGGCCCCGAGTCATCAAGTATGGACAGTCAAGTTTCGCCTTCTCACAACTCCAAAGACACAAACTGTCCCTCCTCGTTTCCAACCAAGTGGACCTCAACGCCGCCCTTGGAAGCCTTGCCAAACTCCCCAAACAGCCAGTTCCTCACCATCTGCAATCCGACCTCAGGCTGGTCCAGCGGCACCATGTGTCCCGACCCTTCGACCGTCACAAATGCAAACTTGGTCTCCCTGCCTCCCTTCGCAGGCTTCGTCACCTGCTTCCACTTCCCGGCGCGCACGCTCTCCCCGCCCTTGACCGCGAACCAAGGCTCAAGTTCCTTGGCATTGAACTCGACCTGCCCGGCCCACGACAGCTTGTTCGTCCACCGAATGTTACCCGCCGTGTTGCATGCGAGGTCGAAATCGCCGTTGTAGATGAGCACATCGATGCCCGACTCGAGGATGTACTTGACCTGCGCCTCGGTGCTCAGGAACGTGTCGCCCGCGAGTTCGAACGCGCGGTTGACGTCGACGGAGATGAGGCTAAAGTTCTTGCCGACCTCCTTGGGGATCTCGAGCGCGGCCCGGATCCGATCCGAGTTGATGTACGTCTCGATGCCCTCGCCCGCGCCGTAGCAGATGTTCTCCGTCTCGCACGGCCGCGTGATATCGAACGGGTTCCGCCCGCCCGTCTTGACGTCCTGGTAGTACAGCAAGTCAATGTTTTCAAAGCAGAATCCGCCCGCGGCGCCGCAGATGATGGTGTCCGGGTACTTGTAGCACGCCTCCTGGAGGTACATGCACCTCGGCAGCGCCGCGGCGATCTTCGCGCAGCTGCTAGAGTTGAAGACGGGCTCGGGTACACCGGGCTTCGTCGTGCAAAGCGTCTCGTAGAAGCCCCAAGTGGTGTCGGCGGGCGAGACGTAGCCGTTGCCGATCAGCACAGACGCCAGCGGGACCTTGAAGTCAGGTGCCGGGGACTCGGTGTTGTAGTGAACAATCTCAGCGGCGAGGGTGGGGATGTAGTGGCCGCCGTAGCTCTCGCCGACAATGTGGAAGGGCTGAGTGGCGAGATGCGGAAAGGCCTTGTAGAATATGCGGAGGAAGATGTTCATGTCCTCGGCGGCCGTGTAGGACGTCACGGGCGGGACGATGTCCTTGTCGAAGTAGGAAAGTCCCGTGCCCGCGGGCTGGTCGACGAAGATCATGGATGAGTTGCTGTTCCAAGCGTAAGGGTTGTGAACGGTGCCCGTGCCGTTGTCGTTAATCAGGCAAGGTCCCAGTTCAAGCATGAGGCCTGGTCTCCAGTTTAGGTCTCGTGCAAATGAAGTGTGTTGGACGAGGGCTCACGTACCGACAAGGCCGCTGCCGCCTGGGCCGCCTGTCATCCAGAGACTGAGAGGGTCTTTCTCCGGATCATTCAGACTCTCAAAGTACCCTATCAAAGGTGGTTTAGCAACGGAGTTCCGGGATTGCTGGGCGACGCAGTCACTCACAAAAGAAAAGATGCTTCCCGCCGGTGTCCAGCCAGCCAGTCCACTGCCTCGAACCCGCATTGCAAATCTCATCGCTCTGCTCCTTGATGCGGATCGCGTGGTGCGGGTGTTCCGGGACCGAAAAGGTCGTGAACTCGGGCGACTCAACGTCCTTCTGCGTCGCGACCGCGGATGCGATCCCGGTGAAAAGAGCAAGTCCGGAGACCGCTAGGGAAGTGAATCGGACCATGTCGGTATACCGCCCCACCAATTGAGGTCTCAGTTTATGAGTTATGAGGTCAATCGATGAGAAGCGGCTAAAGGAACCGCTGGTTTGATGGAGCGATGAGAACGTCAAGATGAGACTAAGCCCTCAGGCTGATGTTTTGTAGTGGGAACCTTGAAGGTTGGGGCACGGCGTCCCGATCAGGAAGGCCGGATTTCAAGTGGGGTCGCCTCCAACCCCGTCTCGGCGTTGTGAGACCGACCGAGCCAGCAGCTGTTAGGTATTATCCTCCCTCCCTTGAATGCCTTTTCACCTCTATTGACATATACGCTTTCTCCTTGTTGCAAGTCAAGTTTTGCAGGCCATGACTTCAAACCTTGTGGGATAATTGCATGGGCAGGCTACACTACTCATGTCAATGCAAAACACATGGCACTTGAATGTCGTTCTCATCTTAACGTCCAATTTAGAAGACCTTCGCTGCTCTTTAGTCGTAGTTTTCCTATTACTTTCATACAATTACTTGGTTCCTCTCTCTTAGATATCATTTCCTTTAAGAACCGCTGGTACGTAAACGAGGGTATCGTGCAGCCACAACTCCGGACAACGTTTTCCCCCCTACTTCAACCATACATGTATGCCTCGCTGCTTGATTTAATCAAGATGAGATAGTCTCCCGGCCCTCATCCTTCTTCTCAGGGGTAACGGCGCCGGGGCTCGTCTTCTCTGTAACTTCTTCCTCACCGTGCGTGATGGTGGTACTGTGGCGCGTCGGCTTCTTGCCGGAAACCATCGACTTGACGGTGTGAATAAGCGTCGCGCGGCCCTCGTATATGGGGAACAGGCCGACGGCGAAGAAGGAGCAGAAAATCCAGAGAATGCCGACCACGACCCAGCCAGTGAAGAAGGGCTTGCTGAAAATGTAGCCGGAGCCGTACATGGGCATTGGCCAGAGAATAAGCATCGCGATGGTCCTAATCGATTGTTAGCACCCTCATAAACGAAGAGGAAATCAGGAAGCGGTATTTACATGAACGCCGTCATGGAGACAGATATTTTGAAGGCACGAGACAGCATCGCCTGCTCTCGCTCGAACTCTGCATGTGACTCATGGTGCCCGGGGATCTCCTCCAGATCCAAACCGGCTGCACTGGCCAGCTCGTGGTCGTCGCCCCTGCGGATCGCCATCATCGACTTCCAGTCGTACTTGTCGATACCAAAGGCCAAGGTGAAGACTGGGATCAACACAAGGGGGGAGAGAAGGGCAATAACATTGCCGGCTAACATTGGGCTGTTGGAACCCGTGCACGTAACGTCCAGCACACCGCACGTCTTCTTGGAGGTGACGAGCCAACCGATGATGGCGAAGATCGTGCCGAAGATGGGAGAGAGCGTCGCGGCCCACTTGTTCTGGCCCTTCCAGACGAGGGTCAGGGTGGCGGGGAGCACGGCGGCGGAGATGAGGACGCCCATCAGTAGGTAAAGGTAGCCCATGGAAATGCCGTTGTAGTAAAGACCAACAGAGACGGAACTGATGACGATGGCGTACACAACAACGACCACGTGGGACATATAGATGAGGCGCTTGCCGCTGGCGTCGGGCTTGAAATAGGTCCGGTAGATATCGTATGTGAAGATTGAGGACACGGCTATGAGCTCGGCGGAGGAGGCGGAGGTGACGGCCATGAAAATCATCAACAGGGTCGCAGCAGCGCCGCCCTTTCCAAGGAGAGCGACCGCTGCGTAGGGGAGAGCCAGACCGGCAGAGACCTCAGCTTCTGTCATGCGCTCGGGGAAGGTCGGGAATCGTGGGCTTGACTCGAGGGCCAGGGCGGAGAGCCCCATGGTTGTGGCCGTCAGCCAGGGGATGGCGAACCACGAGAGGCCACCAAGGATGTAGCCGGGAAGGGCGTGGACGGGCGACGCGGCGATCGCCTTGTTGTAGTATCCGTTGTCCAGGAAGACAGTACCGAAATTTCCCACTGTTCACATTAGAACCTTGATTGCTGAAACGGCGCAAGACCTGCCAGTACTTACCAATGTTGATGACGAAGAACTCGACACCACCCTGCGACTTCATCGTCAAGTAGGACCCCTCGGCATTTCCTGAGACGGGGTGTCTGAGGGCGGCTTCAACCAGCAGGTCGTATACCTTAGAGGGGCTGCCGAGCACATCGGAGTCGCCGTACGCCGTCAGGGAAAAGATGATGATAATGATCAGCAGAATGAAGGTGTGAACCCAATCGGTGAGGAAGGTCGCCTTCAAACCTCCGACGAGCGTGTAAGCAACGACACCGACGGGCAATAGGTAGATGGCGGCGACTGTGTGCCTATAGGGTTCAAAGTCAGTCCCTTCTTGCCCACAACATGGATTGTTCTGTCATGACTTACATGCCAGTAAGTGCGTTGACGGTCGCCGCACCTCCCACGATCAGCATCAAAGTAACCAGGATATTGGTCATTAGTCCAAACACAATGAACACAAGATGCGTGGCCGTGCCATATCTCGCCTTGATAACCTCGAGGAATGTGTGGGCATTGGGCGCCCTACGCTTGAGCTCAATGGCGAGTGTCGCGAAGAGGAGGATTTGAACAGTCGCGCCTGAGGCGTACCAGAACGGACCGGAGACGCCATAGCGATAGCATACACCGGAAGACTGTAGGAGCGTAGCGGCCCATGTCCAGGATGAGACGACTGCGGAGCCGACAAGGCCGGATTTGACCGTTCTCCCGGCTGTAGTAAAGTTCTCGGACGTCTGCAGCTCCCTGTTGTATCGTTTGAGGACATACGTTGTGGCAATCTGCACAAAATCAGCACATGGACGAGTCAACGATGAGCGCATCAAGGTCGGCCTACCATGCCAATGGCGAAGAGGAAGCCTAAGCCGAGGACAATGCCGTAGCCGACGCCCTGGTTGAGAGCTGCGGTTACCATCTTGGGCCAATTCGTTGGAGAATCAGACTATGGCTGTGTGTGATGGCGGAGCAAGCAGCTGCGGTCTTGACTTAAAGATCCCAGCATTTCGGGTTTGGGCTCATGGACGTATATGTATGCATCCAACTTTACAGAAGACAGGTAGATAGATGGCCGGCGGCAGCATCGATCAAGGAGTAATGTCCCACGGCTATCGGAGCTTAAACTGCCGGAAGTACCCTGTCCCATGTGCCAGCAGATACAGAGGCACGATTCTGCCCCCACTCAAACCTGGAGATACCGCTGCTGAACCACTTGGATTCGTGCCACGGCGTAAGTAGCTGGGGTAATGGTATTGGAGGGTCAACGGTGTGCATGGTTGGACCGACTAGCCTGAGACTTGAGATGAAGTTTGTGAAAGACAGAACAGCATACAGAATCAGCCACCCAAATCCCACGGCATGCAGCACAGAGATAAGGCCAAAATTCAATCAGTCATAGAAATGGCGTTGCTGCTTGCTGCCGTGTGCCTGTCCCGGGCCAATAACATTTGGCCGTCTCTAACAGACGTTAAGGGATCTACGATGTACAGCCATTCAGGTGCCAGAGGAATGCTTATTAGGGATAGCGTCAAGCAGGCATTGATACAGTGGGACGATATTTTTGGAGACTTCACCAAGAGAATGCTAAGAGCGGCTGAATAGCTGCAGTTCACCGCCGAGGTTTCATGGTTATCTTTCCCAGAGAGTTCGGTTGCCAAAGATTTCTCAATACCATGTAATCTTTGGAAGAGTCGGAAGAGCTAGCCGGAGATGGGAAAATACATCATTGCAGAATGACTTTCAGGCCTTTTAACCAATTCTCGAACACTGTTGAGGCGGAAAACTTTGATGGCATTGGAACGCTCTTTCTGACTCGGCTTGAGCACGAAATGGGAGCTTAATTGATCAGTTCGAGTTCTGCAAGCGTGCGTGGGTGGTTCTCGCTGGCGGCGGGAGGTAAGTCAGACCCAGCCCCAGGCTCGATCCGAGACATGGTGACTGGTCTGATTGGGCCCATAGATGGAATGCAGTGCAGCCGTCGTTGGGCTTCGACAGATGGGTTCCTTAAAATGGGTAAAGCTTGTGATGACTTCCTGGCACAAGAGTCCGGAGGTGATAGGATGGGTCATGTCGCCTGGAGTGGGGACGGCCGGCGGCCAAGAAATGATAAGAAGCGATGGTCAAGCCATCTCTGATATCGAGCGCTAGTTCGAGTGGCAGGTAGGGTCGCTGTTTGACATCAAAGTTCACATCGAGGTTGCAAATCGTGCGCGTTTATCAGCCAGAGTTCGACAGGGACAAAGATAAGGAAACGCGATGCGTGTGGATGGCGTGGAGAGACGAAGGGGGGTTCGATCCCCGTCCGTGCACGGGCCATTTCCGATTGAGATCTCCGCATGTGCCTAACTAACATGTGTCAGGGACTATCTCTTCTCACTTTCGTTCGCATCTTGAGGTGGCCGGAACATGAGGAAAACAAGTTGTGGAATCAGATGGGATTATGTTCAAGTGTGGAATTGTTGTATCATTATGGCCTATTCAGGACCCGGAGCTCTAGTTTTTGCCCTGGCGTGGGTGCGGCATCGAGTGTGGACGCCGTCGGAAGAGGATGAACGGCGACTTTCGGCAATGGTCAGTTCAAGCTTTTGCAAAGTCTTTTCCAAGACAAACCAAGACGCACACTGACCCGCCGTGGGGCTTCCCTACATTGGCCCACGAACGGCGTCTGCCAGTTGGCGTCCTTACATCCCACAACGTGGGGTCACACCTTACTGCTCCCACGCTCATCTAAGCTCATGAGAGAATATCTCGACATTTACGTCTCAAGACATAGAAGAACTCACTCATATTTTCCTACTCGGCCTACAAGCTTCCTCCTATATTGATCTAATGTCTGTGTTCCACGCCATCCACGCCAAGCACAGGGTTTTCGTGCCAGCGCTCTCTAGGGCGGCGGTGGCTTGACGAGCTGAAAGATATGAAGCCCATCACAGTAAGACATTGCAATACGCTCGTAATTTGGCATCTTGTTAGGTTTAAGTTAGTGCCAGTCACGGAACAAACCAGAAGTCTCTGGAGCAGCAACATCAATACTAGCATACAGAGCAGCCACACGACTCGAACGGATCACTCACGCATGGTTGACCCCACGCTCGAGCTAGACATACGATCTGGGGTATCAATGTCCTATGCAGCTGTCCGAGCCGCCGGCCTGGTACAGATCACATGAGCTCCCACGTCGGCATGTCGCCCATCTGGCCGCGGCCAGGCCTTCGGGTCCAGTCCATCTGTCGTAGCAGCCAAGATCCGGCGCTATCTCGATACTGCGGGCGCGCGCACGGCAGCGAGTAATGGCAATTGGTCCCTCTTGAAAGCACACTGTAGGCGGACCCTGCTTCTAAATCGGTTCAAGTGGACATGTGGCAGATTTTCTCGTCGCCGGCGGCCAGCATGGCATGGCATTCCTCATCATCGTCAAGATCCAAGTACTGGCACCAGGGTCCTGTGACGTTGCGGTTCGTTAGGTCCTAGATTATGCTCTTCCGATGCCGAAGCAACTACCCATGAAAGCCATTGGTGTCACAGAAAGCGATTGTCTCCGGCGGAGTTATTCGATGCGAACTACGGAGATGATTATAGGCCTTAGAATGAAGGTTCTAGCCAGTACTTTGACACCAAGAGGTGGAAGATCTCCAAGCCTCTACTGGCGGCATGCCGGTAAGTACCAGGCAGGTTATTAGGAGCTGGTGTCTCACAGCCTCCCATCTATGCTGGTTTGTTTTGTCATTCCTTCGGTTTTCCACCAAATTCATCCGGTCCCCTTTCAACCAACGCGATACACACTGCTGCAAGTTAGCAACGTCGCTTTCTCAGCGAAGTCGACAACTCACTCAATGGCAAGTTCATTTCGATCCCACATCCCGGTCCCCATCCATAATACACCTCTTACCTTCTCGACATACCGTTCGTCCGTCGTCGTCAAGTTGATAAACATGCGGTAGTGATATTTCCTTGGGTCGATTCTCGCTCCACCATCCAATCGATAGGCAGTCTGGTGAAGCACGTCCGGCGGTCCGCCTAGGAACCCTCTCGTTCCCATCTCAAGACTGTTCGCAACGGACAATCAGCTCTACGGATGACGAGAGCCAAAGGGTTTCTTGCCTTACCTGGCCGGGTCTTCTTCGCTGGTCTGTAACTTGAATGCAGTGATGATCTTATGGGTTGTCCGAGTGTCGAGTTTTGTCCTGTCCAGATCATGGCCGCCTGACTTCACGTCTGTCAATATTTCCATTTGACAAACTTTGTGCTGCTCTGAGAAATACACTCACTACAACACTCCCCGATCCCAGGGACCCAGACCAAGAACCGCAGACCTCCCTTGCCAGCTCGATCGTCTTTTCGTTTCGAACCATGATTATCTCCGGCGTGAACCGCACCGCTACCCGGAAATCGAACTCGAGGATAGGCGTCGGGAGAGACATGGCCGGGTGGGGGAAGTGGTTCGTGAAACCCGTCTCCTCAGCGTTGACCCTTGGACTTCTAGGAAGAGACGTTAGCAGGGAGGCCCCGAAGGAAAGAATTCTCGTTCGAGACCTTCTTATTCGGAATGTAAGGAAAAGTCAGCGGTTCAAGCATCTGAGGCATACTCACTTCGGCTCATGCTCATCATTTATTTCCTCAATCCCATGACCCCATCCTCCATGCTGCCTCGCAAGGTTCCTTTCTGGAAGACGTGCAAATCTCACCTGCGACTCGCAAATCCATGGCGCGTCCCAGTCCGAGTTCCCAGGCAGGGACCCGGGGAGCCTCCAGAAGCCGTAAGTGTGCCCTATGGGAGCCAGCTGCTGGTCTTCCGTCTCTGTCATGTCGATTCGATCTGTTCAAGTACTCCCAGATTTCTCTTGGATGCAGGAAACCAGAACATGCCGTCAATACTTGGGAGAGAGGAGGGGAGGGCGAGAAAGCCAATAAGCCCAGGCTCTGTTTTATTTGGTAACGTCCAAAGCAGAGCCCCGGTCATAGTAACGCAGAACAGCAGAAACAAGAAACACCTGAACCCCTTCTTCGTCGACTAAACTATCCCCCCATTCCACGGACTCCTCACCAGCACCCTTCAGCATCCGCTGACGCGGGACGGCTTTTCGCCGCCGGCAAGCCACACGGGACAGCTCCTCCGCCGCATCGGTGAGATTGTCACCCCGCTCCCCGCCGCGCGCCGCCCGATTCACGACGCCACATCCGGATTGAGACCTTATGGTCCAATCGAACGTCTTCGCTCGCGCTTCATTCCTCCGCGCCACATACTTCCGCCCTCCCGTAAGCTGCATCTGCCGCTGCCCCAATTAACTTGCGGGGGGCAAGGGATTGCAGCTTGCTTCGGCCAGCGAGTGACGATCTAGGTAGAAACTAGGGTTCGTGAGATCCGAGGCATACTGCCGACAGGAGCCTAATTGGAGGCCCGTCTGTAATAGACTGCGGCCGTAGCTCTCTGACATGAAGTCTTTGGGAACTTTCGTTGGTCCTGGAAGCCCTGCGAGCATGCCATGATACGGAGGAATTTGGCAGCCCTCCCCAGCTCCACCCTCCTCACCCGGGAACACAAGCGTGTTATCCTATCCAGCTGTAGAAAATGGAACAGCCAGCTTGGTAAAATTCCAGAGCATGGGGGTCTTTGGGCGAAAAGAGACGTGGTGGCCAAGTTTTGGATAGAAGTTATTGGCCGGATGGTCATTATGCGACCGTGACCCCCTTCGTTCACTACTCTTATTGCCCAACATCACAGCACAAAGATAGGAACTTAATGGATCGGTAACAGACTCCAGGACGCCAACACCTACCGCACTCGAGGTAGATGAGCATCCTACGCCACTATGCAATCCAAACCCCGTCTCCATCCCACAGCACGACCAGGCAGCGACCTCTCAAAGCCCCTCAAAACCTCTTAAAACCCATAAACCCTTCGACGTCTCCTGGACCCCCTATCTTCATCCGATGTTTCTGTCTTCCTTAGATGAACCCACCTATGTCGATAGTACCAAGTCGCAGATTTAATGGCAATCGCAACTTTCTCCTACCCTCGGCACCCCACTCCCCTCATCCGAACCACACTTCACAGCCATGAACCGCAGCACACGTTTCACAATGCAAAGGATAACCACCACCGCCAAACACACGCGCCATCAAGTGGCGGTGCGTATAGGAGAAACATCCGATTGGAATGGAGAACCGCCGTCTCCCCTCAGGTATAACTGAGGCCTCTGCCATATCCCCCATGTCGAATTCTGATCTCTTTAGCAACCAAGTTTACCCGTTCGACGCTGACCAAGCATCCGTCTTTGTTTGCACAACGATCCTCCAGCGGCCTCGATCCAGTCCTTCACCATTGATGATGGTACATGAATCGTCGCTGCGGACCCAACGTCGCACACGACAGCGATACCAATGACTTCACAACCATACCCAGGGCAAGAAAGGAAGTCGACGAAACGTATCCGTCAGCACGGCGCAGTTAAACTATTCAGTACCCAAGGATTACGGTATATCAGGGGAAAGACACTAAATAAACAAAGGGCATCGCATCACCAATACCGACTTCGACTTCAGCATCATCGCCATGACCAAGTTGTCCTGCGAAAGATTTGCGGAACCATGAAATGGGATTCCATTGAGCAGCCTCCCTAACCCGAAGGACAAGTCAAAGATAACCATAGGTACAAACAACCAAAAGACACATGAACGATGTGCCTCAATCGTCTGGCAGATCCATTAGGAGTCCTCAAGCGAAGACTCGAAAAGATCGCCACGGCAACCCGGTCAAGAATCGAAGAAGGTAAAAAAAAACCAAATGCAATGTTCCATTGTGGGTTGGCTCCCTTTCCCCAAACGTTTTGTCGTTCCACGCCAGATCCGTAAATGCATCATCATCAATGTCCAGTTTCCTTGAATCATGTTCTCGGCCGGCGCAGGAAGACGCGGCCATGCCTATCCATCACGCAAGTGCCGTATGGAATTCGTATGAAGAGAAATGTACCCATGCCATTCGTGGGCGACCAATGCGCATGATTCAAAGAGTCGCAGAGCCGGGACAAGGAGATCGATAAAGTCAAGCGATCTCCTGTTAAAGTACAACGGTAGAAGTGAAGAAATGCCTCGCTAGTGCGATGGAGCTTGTCCGCACTCATGCCCCAGTGGCCGTGTCGCAAAACAAAAACCCAGTTATGCTTCAAGCGGGCAGGACGAATGGTGCAAATGCAATTGCTTGGAACAGTCCAAGGGCGCTCTACAGCTCATCGCGTTGCTTAAGCAATGTTGACGGTGGCGGCGCTGCCAGGGGGCAGGACGTTCTTGTCGAAGCTGCCGATGACGTTGCCTGGCCCGAGTTAGCGCGTTATTTGAGACGGAGACAGTACACTAAGACTCACCCTGGGACTTGTAGTTACAGACAGTGTACCAGCTACCAATGGAGCTGAGGGTGCCGGCAGCGCAGTAGTGGACGCCACATCCAACAGTGGTGGTATCAACCCAGACCATCTGGGTGAAGTGACCCCACTGGAGGAAGTTGGTCATGTCAGGGCTGGCCTGGCCGTAGCCAGTGTACAGGTTGAGCTCGCCGTTGTACCACTGCTCAGTGATGGCACGCTGGGCAGCCTTAGCCTCACCGAGACCCTCGGAACCAGTGGCACCCCACATGGCAAGGTTTTGGCCGTAACCGCCACCACCAGTAGTCCTAGTCGAATGTCAGTAACTGGCTGAGAGAGGATGCATTTGGTGCGGATGTCAAACTTACATGTCGTGCTCAAAGACACAGGTCTGGGCGGTGATGAGAGCGTAGCTGGCGAGGGCGCTGTCCCAGGTCAGAGCAGGGGCAGAGTGGTTGGAACGGTGCACGTTGTGGGAGTCGAGGCAGGTGCTCTGGAGGTCGCTGGCCACAGGAGCGGTGCTAGGGGCAGCCTGCGTGGTCTCGACAACAGTAGGCACAGCAGCAGGAGGGGAGGAGACGACAGGCTCGACAACCGGCTCGGGCGTAGGAGTGGGCGTCGGGGTCGGGGTCGGGGTCGGGGTCGGGGTGGGCTCGGGAGTGCTGGAGGAGCGCTTGGTGATGATGGTCTCGAAAATGGGCGCGGGCGCGGGCGTCTCCTCGACCTTGGGGACGGAGCTGGGGGCCTCGTAGAAGACGGCAGGGGTAGAGGGAGTAGGAGTGGGAGTAGGCTCCTCGATGGGAACACCCTCAGTGACGGTAACGGTCACGTAGGTGATGTCCAGGACGGTCTCCATGGCACGGGGGTCGATGGCGGCACCCATGGCCAGGACGGCGCCAGTGGCGGCAAGAACGATTGAAGACTTCATTTTAAACGTTGGATAGAGTTGATATCAATAAGAATGAAGGTCTAAAAGTCAGTTAGCTTCGCCCGCGAAGATGTTGTGTACGAAGGAAGGAAAGTTCGACTGGCGATTTGATGAGAAAAAAAGAGTGCAGCGATGGCAAGGCGAGACGACATCTCGCTGGCACCGGAAGGACACCATCCTGATATATATATATATGTGCTTCGTGGGGATGAAGTCGTTCGGCTTGCCCGGCTCAAGAACGTGCCCAGCTGACACGACTCGATGCCCCATAGAGCCCATTGTTCAACCCGACACGTGATAGGAGAGACAATGAACAAAGGCCGTTGTTGAAAGAACGGCTCGAGTCGTGCGGGAATGTGTGTGTCTCGTACATGGTGTCCCAAACAATGCCATTCACGCGAGAGGAATGAAGACATGGTGGGAAAAGTGGGACGGAAAGATGTCTAAATCGGCGCCACTCACCTTTTGAGGCTGTTGCTCAATGTCTTGGAATGATTCGCGGAATCTGACAGTCAGGGGATCCGGTCCGGTCGAAGAGGTAGGTTGGTGGATGGGAAATATTTAGTGATTTGGCGAAGGCAAATATGGTCCCGTGAGGTGGTTCTCAGAGCCAGCTGTGTGTGGTGATGCAGCACTGCTGATACGGTTCCGTCTAGGACCTTGTGGTGATGTGGAAAGAGTGTGGTTGAACAACGTTGTTGTTGAAGTTGGATGAAGGTCGCACGAAGGAATCGTAAATTCTTTTTCGGGGTGGTAAGCCGAGGAAAAAAGAAGTCTCGTGAGAATAGTTGCGAAGGAGTGACAAGAAGCTAGTGCTTGTTGGGTAGAGAACGTGAAGATGAGTCGCGGTTCCGAAAGGAATGTCGGTAGCCTATCCTTCTATCCTGGAAGGTTGAGGGTGCAGGAAAAGAGGGGATTCGAGGTCTCGACCCGGAGGCGATGTGATTGGTTTTAAAGGAATGGACGGTGTCAAACACGACACGATGGCGACCGAGGCCGAGGCGGAGAAAGGGGAGGGGTGAAGGGGGTCGAAAGAAGTGGTCTCCTGGGAGTGGTGAAGCAAGAAGGGGAGACAAGACGTTCTGGATGGCGACGGCGGGCTACTAAAAGGTAACGGACAGGACGATGGAAACCCGCGCGACTGGGATTGAGGGACTGGGCGACAGTCTGAGCGTGAGTCCAGTCCAAGCCTAGCGTCGACCAGGGTGAAAACTCCAGGGCAGCCGGGGGTGGCAGCGTCCACGCAATGAGCGAGTGTGAGCTGTGGTGTTGGTGTTGGTCTTGGTGCGTGTGTGTTCGATGGCGGACCGTGGATAGCGCTGGGTTGCTTCTGTTGCTTCTGCCCTGCTACGTCTTGCAGGACGAGTGGAAGCCCAGGCGGGTGTGAACTGTGGACCGTGATTGTGGATTGTGGAGGTTTCGATGTCGAGGGGTGGCGTGAGTTGGGCGTGTGGAGCGGCGTGAGATTTGCGAAGAAATCCGAATGAACGAAGGACGGACGGGACGACGGGAGTGCAATGTGAACCCTGCAGAATACTGGCTGCGTGAACGGTAAACACGACAGCAGAAGGGGGGGAAGAGTGACGAGGGTCGAAGGGTCGTGGGGAGAAAGTGGAGGCAACGGTGATGAAGGGCAACAATCTGGAGGCGAGACAAGCAAGCTGCGCAGGGCCAAAAAAGAAATTGGGCGTTGTTTGGTTTGCCTGGGGGTTTACAACTGGGTTGAATCGGCTGAGGGAAGCAGCTGCTGGCCTGACTGACTGCACCTGCAATGTGTGTAAGTGGAAGTGGAAGGTGTGGATTAGAGATTGGATCGAGGTTATGCAAGGGGTGGCTGTATCACTAGGGTAGAGGCGCGCTGGATGGAAGAGACGTGGAAGGGAAGGAGCCCCCCGAAATAATGGCTTATGCAAACGGCCCTTCCTCACATTTGAGCCATCACTATTCTAAGTAATGCAATAAGCACCTGTAGCGGGAAAGCACGAGGATGAGGAATTATAGTGTCGTCCCATGACGCGGCAGGTGCTAGGTACTTGACTTAGTGCTGGTGTGGCGACTGGGAAACAACTCAAAACAGGTGTTCGGATGACATTTCTGCACCAGCACCTGCAACAGCATCAAAAATACTCCATTACTACGCCTCACCGTCGTCCAATACCTCAGCTCATCAGTCCAATATGCAATTCAGCTCGTTGTGCGTCAAGTCAGCTCACCTCACCTTTTGCCCACCATGCACAGAGCAGATCCTCGCATCTTGGCTGCCCATCCCATCATTGCCTTGCGGTCCAGATGTTGTCCATCACTGGGTCAGCTTCCCGATCTGGGGTGCCGATTTTGCCATTCTAGATTGCTGCATATGGTGAATGCTTGCGCACTCTTAGATGAGGATATTTATTGTGTAATATCATGACAACGGTCCCTTGCGGTCCGGGCAGTCATCCCTACGGTCAGTCATTCAAAGCCACTCCCACCACTTCAACACGACGACATCGGCCCTCCCCTCACCGAGCCAAGCTGTGTCCGGAAGCATCGGGGAGTCTGGTCAAGCGTCAGCTAAGGCCTGAGAGTCAATCGGCCTGTCCCTAGATACTGGCGTTTCGTCCGTTGGAAACTCAGAGCGCAGGTGCAAGCGACGTCTGATCTTCCATCGGATTCAGCATCGATAGCGCCTCCTGGACTTGGACGACCCCCCTCCTTGAGTCGTGAAGTCCCTCAGAGCAGCGCGGCAATCTTGGATGATGGCAAGCAAGGCGCCAGAGCACTAACAGTTGAAAGTGCCCTCCAACTGCGAATCCTGTTTAGAGGCAAAGAATGGCATTGTGGAAGGGGGGGAGAATAGGGGGGCTTGCAGATTTCCAAGGCGCCTTTTTCCGTGCCAATATCAACTAGCGCAGCTCGCTCCGCCTCTTGTTCCCTCGCCGCGCCCCTTGTCGGTCCCGGCGTCTCGTCTCCCTCAGCACACGCCCCCTCTTCTCTTTCCCCTCCCCTCTCCCTCCTCCCACGTCCCGACCCCTGGCGTCCCGGTACATTTGGCCAATCTCCATGCGGCAGCGCGAGATCCCCTCTAATCATTGGCCCAATCGCAACGGCTAAGTGAGCCGGTACCTTGCAGGAAAGTGGTTCCCTCTGCCCTGATTGCTGCAAGGGTCGACTGCGTCTCCATCAAACAGCCACTTGGCCTGGGGAGACCCCACCCTTCTGAAACGGCCTTAATCTCGGTGGAGACCCGTTCATCCAGTCTTGCGTCGACCTGGACTGTGCGTGCCTTCTCACAGTCCGCCCTGGCCAAAGAACGTTCTGAGCGTCGGCGTCTCGACCGCGTTTTCTCCCACTGCCTCTGCCAACTGCTTCCACTGCCGCCCACAGTTTAAAATTGGTTGCTCGCGGACGATGGCGCTCTCGTCGGGACGATCGCTGCAACGCAACATCACACGGTACTGCGCTTCAGTCAGCCATCCCCGGTCCGCGATGGGTTTTGAACTTTATCACCGCAGTACCATCTTTGGCCGTCCCTTCCGCCGTCTCGCTAAATGACCTCATTACGCTCGTGGAGCTGTCGTTGGTCATTTGCTCCACCTTATCGCCTGTCGCCTTCCTGTCTGTCAGTCCAGGGCCACTCAAGCGTCCCATCGCACACGACATCCTTCTGGACCTTTGATTGCCGATGACGAAGGTTCTCCGAGGAAACCTGGCATCCTTGCGCGGGGCTCGAGATGAGCGAGATGAGATGAAGCTGCAAAATCTTCCGGTGTCCCAACATCATGCTGCTCTCTGGGGTATACACGCGTAGATCACAGGAATCACTCGCCCTATCAATAGCGGGCTATGGGCACGGCTGGTGGAGGCCGAAGCGGATACCAACTTGCATCGATAATTAGTTCGGTCAGCTTCCAAGGAGAGAATCGACGTTGCATCGCCATTGCGACGACAGATGCTCCCCCCAGGCACAGTTGCAGGCTGCCGGCACATTGCTGATATGCACGTTTGGACGAGCCAACACATACGCAGCTCGACAGCAGGCGGCGATGTTGGCTGCCCTGTAGCTCACTCTCCGGACGTTTGCCATGGAAGTCTGTGCTGCAGCAGTGTCTAGCAGGGCTTCTTTGGTGAGGCAACCACCATCATCTAAGCGCTGCACAGCTTCCGACCAGCAGCGGGAGACTAACGCCATCACCCTGCCCTTTAGCCCTGACGGCGCTCGTCCAGTCCGCGCCAAGGCATGACTGCGAACAAATCCATGGTGTCCTGTGGGCGGAGATAGCCTGAACTCCGCAACCCGGCACTTGATCCTCGGAGAGATGCAATGTATGGAAATGGATCATAGCAGCAACAAAGCAGTCAACGGCCGTTTTCTCGAGGCAGATCTCGCTGCTAGGTAACCCCAACTGCGTCGCGTGATGAGCAACTTACTTCATCCAAAGTTCGAGCCAGCTCCCTCCCGAAAGTCAATCTACCGCATTGTCCGTCGGGCTGGAGCCTTGATCAGCAACATCAATCGAGATGACAATTGTAACAGAAAGCCGTCGCAGTAGATTGCAGAGTAATCGAACAGGCCCCGACCGCTTAGTCGACATCTCCCTGGTTGAGCCAAGCAGTGGATAGTTCAAGTTCGAACCACAGGCACCGACGCCTTTCATGATTCAGTCCAACGTATCCGCAGGAATCAATCCACCGTTGTCTACTAGCGGTTTGTCAGGCTGCGGCATTTACCTCTCCGCCAACATAATGTGGGCAGTGGCGGCATTCGACAGAAAAATCCTGGAAAGGAGATATTGTCTGGCTGCAAAACTGATTATCCAGAACCGCCCGATTAGAGGCATACAATTCTTCTGACGACGATCGTGTAGAACCTCCCTCCTGCAAGTAGGAAATGCACAGATGCATCTCGCTGCGGCAGTTGAATGCGACTTTGCCAGTTGCCAGGGACACCCAGCCCCTGGGACAGATGTTTTCGTCTCTTCTCACTTCAAACCAGATGTCAATCTTATCTTCACCCACGCGGCATCATCTAACACGACTTGATGTTGACTCTCATGCCGCAGGCTTCTAGCGTAACTTACCACCCATGTAGTGAAACTTATTGCGGAGCTAAAGCAGCTCTTCCGACATCGCTATCCCGGCCGGCCATGACTTGACAATCAGGAAGTCCCTCAGCGCTGTCAACGCATCCCATCTCTGGGTGCATCTGGAGGCGAAGCAGTTGGGCGTTCCCGCCCCCGCTATTTGCATTCAACCACACTCACTCATGGGGGTGCCCTGGCCACCAAGAGAGCGAAAACAGGGTCTGGTTGGGGACAGCGTGAGCTTTCATCAACCGCGAAATGAGCTTTTGTTTGCATCCAGGGGCCCCAAACATCCTTAATCTTGCCGCCGAGGGGTTCGCTGAGGCCTTTTCTGACCTGTCCCTCTTTTCTGAAGGCCGGCGAGCCGCGGACCAGATGGCACATCATCTCAGAGTTCAGACGCCCGACCTCCGGGGAAGACGGCATCTCCATCCTGAACTCTGATTCTGTAGACCTAGCTGCTGCTGGAGTTCAAACTTCTAACTTGCCATCAGGCTACCACCATCGACTCATCTCCCTCCCCTGCGAAATATCAAGACCGTATGCGAAATTTGCCCTCGCAAGCCTAGACTTCAGAAGCTGTGGTGGGGCTATGGGATTCTCCGAGGCAGACCCGGACAATTAACAATACGCATGCTTAAACATCCGCCGTCAAAGTTGAACTACATTCGCGGCTGCGGAGCCACAGACGCAAGATCTCAAGCCTTCTGTAAGAGTTTGATGCGTTGGCGAGCCTCTGGTTGGCTCACAAGCATCAGATCGCCCAAACAACATGACATTTCCAAACCATGTCGTTTGACGATTCCTGCGGCCACTTTGCGCGGCCTGATCGCCCGGCGTCCGGGGCTTGAAGTTGCGCTACACCGACGCCCTTTAGCGCCTGGCCTGACAGAACCCCTCGATTTGCAATTCCGCCTCTGCCAGAAGCAACAACCCTGACGTCAAGCCAACGGATGTTTCACAGCAGCACCAAGCTGAATCCTACTGTCCTGTTTAAATGTCCACAGTGGCGAGAGATTTTAGGAGTTCGGATTATTGTGATGCTGACATGGTCTTGGCAAATGGCAGGAGTCGAGTATAGGGGACGGACGCCGCAGGATTTGAACACATCTGATTCACCATATCATAACATTCGGTGTCAAAAACAAGAGGCAACAACCGGTTCCAGGGTATCCGCGTCAGCAACGGGTATCAGAATCTCAACCGCATGTACAGGAGTGAACTGTGACATGGTCGATTCATTGCGAAATGTCGTGAGGAAGCTTGGTCTCGCCTTTACATACTTCCCTGAGCATCGTGTTCACCCAAAACCTATAGAGCAGCAATAAACACAGGTGAGGTTTGCATCTTCGAAAATATCCAGAAGATGCACCTGCGTAGTTGCCAATATCTGTCGTCCAATCTAGTCAAGGGCACGAGGACGTCCAAGACAGATAGCTCTGCCGTCTTGGTCTTGCCATTTCGATTCCAGGACGCATCTACATAACTACCGCATGACCATACAAGATTTCCATCAGCCAGCCTACTGATCTGACTCTAAATGCACTTTTGACGGAAACTTCGGGATACTTCAAGACATCCTCTGGTCTGACAGTTCTTCTATCCCATCAAGTTGTAACCCCCCTCCCCCCCGAAAAGTGTTTCCTAGAAACTCCAGCCTCTCCTCTCGTGCCCCTCCTACTTGTGATGCCGACACGTCAGTCTAGGCGATGTCAGCATGCTAGGGAGTCGCCGTGCAGGAAGACGCACCGTCAGTTTTCATATTGGCATATGACATGTCCTACCCACTCACGGTGGCTTCATGTCACATTGGGCGGCCTGCTCCGACTCACTCACTGTGTACGTGGCCTTCGATTTCGACAAACTGTTCTGAACGACACGAACCTGAGTTGGTGGGCGAGGCGGCGTCTGTCGGGCTTGAACTTCCGCGTTGGAGGTAGATTGCGATGCATCCCCCCAACCAGAGCACCGGCACGCCTTGCCCCAGTCGGTCTCCGCTGCGCTATCAGCATGCTTGCTTCCGGATGGTTACGAGAAGGAGAGCAGTCTTGAGCCCCGCCGAGACAAGGACTTGCAGGCTTATTGGATGGCGGCACACATATCAGCACCCACCGTAGCTGAGCTTTCAGACGACGACTCTTGCAGTCTCCTGCCGTTGCCATTCTCTCCTCATAGGCCAAGCCAGACGTAAAGTTTCGAATGTGATACCTCATCCGCCGTCGTCTTGCTGGAAGCGTGGCCGGATCTATCCCGCGCTGCCACTATTGTCTCGGCTGCCTGCCGGGAGCTGTACTTGTGGTTTTGACAGCTGAAGGGCAAGCTTTGCAGACGCCTTCCCCCCCCCCCCCCCCCCCCCCCCCCCCCCCCTGAGGGTGCCCTGATCCCGTAACAGTAACTAAGTACGTCTGGAAGCATCACAGGGCAGATCACATCACTCCAGCCTGGCCCAGGCTTCCATCCTGACCTAATGCAAGGACTCGTTCCCAATGGACAGCAACCTAGGCAGAAGTAGCCAGGCAGGTAAGGCAGACGGGCCTCATCAGCAGCGGCCCTTGTCTCCAACCGCATTCTTAGCACTAGAGACATAACAGGCGTAACCTCAGATTGGAGCAGGGCCTTCGGTCCCCACACGACATGAGTGTAGATTGCGGGTGTATTGTGGTCGTACGGGCCACATGCTTGGACGCCGCCGAGGAGGAGAGCGTGGCCGAGACCGACGACGGACGCAGAGGAGGGCTAGTAAAAGGGAGGTGGTAGGGGGGCTTGGAGGGGATTTCGGATGTTTGACGGGCAGGTGCTTTTCGGGCAGGTGCTTGGAAGAGGGGTATGATCGAGAGTTTTGATTTCGTTGGGTAAGGGGGGATGTTAGCGGTAGCGGGGTTGGTGAAGGTTATGTTTTGGTAGGCGGCGAGTGTCTTTAATGATACTATCTTACTCAAGGCCCTTGCTTTGAAGAATCTCTTGACGGTAGGCGGATTACTACCGCGCCGCGAAGTCGTATTGGCAGACTTCATTGATCGTTAACGTCGCCACCCAATCTATTCGCAATGAGAATGGATCGCCTGGGTGGATTGACACAAGCAACGCCATTAGCGGGAAAGCCATCAGCTGCGATTCACTTAGAGCGTCGCTAGGACGATGGAGGGCCGCCTCCTGAGAGGCTTCAAGTGCTGCTGATCCATCACCGTCGACAACGTCCAGTCGGCCGGCTTAAGCCAAGAAGCATTGTTGTTGCAGCAACAGACTGGACCGCCATGGGGAATTTGGGAAAACAAAAGTAGAGAAAAGAGAAAAAGAAGCCATTTGGTTGATCCCAACTCTGATTGATGACATATGTACACAGCGTTCTATCGCCAAGTTCCGAGCCTACATCTTCAACGCAGAGCCCAGACTTCTCTCTATCCGCGGCATCCGTACCGGAGGAAGGGAGTCGTCTTCCCACAGCGCCTTTCGCACACATACACGCACACACACCTTTTACGACGCCTGCTTGCTGCCCTCGGCCTTTGACGGGGGGATGAAGGGCTTGCCCTCGAGGGTGTTGATGGCTTGGTCGGCGTAGATCATGTGAGGGCGAAGCTCGACGGGGGTGACGCCGGGACGCTGATCGGGGATGTGCTTCTCGAGTTTCTGTAGGCGGTTGAGTTAGTTTAGCTTGTACGTGCTACGGTGTGAGTGCAGGAGAGATTCTGGTAGTCTTCTTATCTACTAGGTTGCAACGTACCAGGTTCTCAAAGACACACTTGTTGAGCTTCCACTCGGGCTGTCGGCACTGGTAGAGCTGGTGGTTGCGGTTCTCGATGCAAGTCCAGTGGGCCTTGAACTGCTCGAGGCAGTGGGTGTTGATGTCCTTCAGCCTGCATAGAGCGAGTTCCAAGTCAGCGTTTCCACATCCCTATCATGGCCCATGTCCAAAGTGCGATGGTTCCCTGTCGGCGGAGCCCAATTGCGCGGCGACATTCGCCTCTTCTTCCAAATACAACCAATGGGGAACGGCAGTGGTTCAACGTACACGCTGGAGGCACATCTCGTGACCCGACGACCCTCCTTCAAGCAGTCGAACTCGCCGCGGCCCGCGCTCTCCGTCTTGCATTGCATGAAGTCGTCATTGTATTCGCGGCATCGGGCGCCAATGAAGTAGGATGCGGATAGCAGAGGTGCAGAGCTGGCACCGATTTCCTTGACCTTGGGGATATCGTCGGGCAGAGGGGTCGTGTCGACCTGAACCTGCTGGTTGAATCTGCAAGCGCATTGTGGTTAGCCTCCGTTGTTGCGATCCGCGATCCAGAATCTGTCTGGGACGAGCTGCGGTTGGGCCAATTGAACAGCAAAATCGGACGATGGGAAAGAAGGGTCACGTACTGAGGCCGTCGGGACGCCATGGTTGAGGTTGTGGTGATGGAGTCGGAGGGGAAGGGAGAGGTCGGTTCTGGGTTCGGATGGTCTTCCAGAGCAAGCTTTCCGGGCAATGGACGCTGCGAATTGAGGTGAGGTCGATTTAGGATAACCCTGATTGGTTCGGTTGAGGGCGAGGCTGAGGTGGAGCCTTGAGTGTGGCGCCGCTCCGAGCTGCTTTTCGGTCTGGAAAAGTGTGGCGCCCGGTGAAGGCTGCCGCCGCCGTTGCAGCTGCAAGCTCCGATTTATTATTTTCGCGTTCGTTGCTGGGTCCCAAACCAAGGGTAGCTCAACAGCAGCCCTGCGATCGATACCCGGTGACCCTCTCGCCGCACACTGCGAAACATCTGCACAATTGCTTTCCGGCCAATCCTGGAAGCTACGTCTTTGTTCTGATACCCGCGACTTCTTGCATTGCAGCTCTTCCGACGATTATGCGCTGAGGTTTCTTTCGCTAATTGTTTTCTCTCGCGCTGCAACTTTGCGCATCAATCATCCACTTCAACCGCACGAGCTCGGCGACAGAGCCACGCTACACTTCTTGCGACACCAGCATAATCCATAGGCTTCATCACTGAAAATGAGTTTATTCGGAGCACCGAAGCCCGCTGGGCAGACCGGGGGTCTCTTTGGTGGTGGTGGATTCGGCGGCAGTACGCTGGGACAGTCGACACAACAGCAGCCGCAGCAGCAGCAACAGCAGCAGGGTAACCAGCAGCAAGGCGGTCTGAGCCTCTTCGGCCAGACACAGAACCAAGGAAATGCCTTCGGAAACTCCATGGCCCAGTCTCAACAGCCTCAGCAGCAGCAACAGCAACAGCAACAACAGCAGATGCCCAGCCTGTCGCAGTCGCAAGCACAGCTCTCGAGCTCCCTGTGGCAGCCTGGTAGGGAAACACCTCGTACGTACAAATTCAATCTGAGGTCTTCACCTGGCAATCCCTACTAACACCTGCGCAGAAAATCAAAAGCCCATACCCGAACAGATGGCCCTCATCTTCGAGAAGTGGAACCCTACGAACCCCAACTGTACCTTCAAGCATTACTTTTACAACAAGGTCGACGAGGCCTCTGTTCCCTTCTACAAGCCTGGCCCGCACGAAGACCCCAAAGAATGGGAGGAGGCGCTGCAGAAGAAGCCTGCACCGGGCTACATCCCTGTCCTCTGCACAGGTTTCTCGGGCGTCGCGGCCCGCCTCCAGACACAGAAGAAGGTTGTTGGGGAGCTTAATGTGCGCCTGCACCAGATCAACGCCAGCCTGGACGCGATACTCTCGCGACACGACCTAGAGACGAGCGTGCGTGCTCTGGCAGCCCGCCGACGTCACGTTGTTCTCCGCGAGCGGTGCCTCGCCCTCGCCGCTCGCGTGCAGGTGCTGCGCAACCGCGGGTATGCCCTCAGCGGCGACGAAGACGATTTGAGACTCAAGCTGGTGGAGCTGGAGCGCAATGTACAGGACCCCGCTTTGGCGGCGAGGGAGGAGGAGCTCTGGAGCCGGTTGATCGTGCTCAGGGACTATGCGGACCAGCTGATGAAGGAGACCAACAAGCCTGCTTTTGCGAGCGGCGAGGGTTTGAGTGAGGAGACGGAACACAAGACGAAGAAGGTGAGTTTGTGTCTCGGAGACGCGAGTTGACATGACAGTGATGCTAACTGTTATTGCAGGTCTTGGAGGACTACGAGAAGCAGATCCAGCACCTCAAGAAGGAGGTAGAGTCGATTACAAAAGACTTTGCGGACTGGGAGAAGGAGCGGAACCCGAGCTGAGAGCCTCGTTTCGGAGTTTTAAAGCATGATTGGACTTGTGATAATAGAGGGCAGGCGTGAGCGGACGCTTTTGCGGTGTACGGCATGGATTGCGATGGCAAGAATACTGGGACACCCATATTGAGAAAAACAAGTGAAGGGATGGAGACACCCCCCTTTCACATATCGCAAGCAATGAGGCAGCTTTGAACAAAAGTCGTGATGTTTGTTACCCTGATTCCGATGCGATCTATATCCATATAGCCCATCCGACCAGCCCTGTGTACAGTGTACAGATGATATTTTACAAGTAGGGGTATTTGTCCCATTACACATCCCCTAGGCGGGTAAGATGGCCGCTCTGCACATCACTGATGCGGCCTTGTTTTTCGTTGCAGACGAGACAGACGTGCCGCATTATGGTTGTGATACCAAGCCCTGAGAAGGCTCTTCAAAACGTCGTAGGTAGTCCGTTTACAGGACGTTGGAGACGGCGTCGATGGCAAAGGGGGCTGAGCAAAAACTCTGATTAGCAAACGTCCGTGGGCCTCGTTGGTTGACAGGTTGAACAAGATCGGGAAGGTTTGTACGTACAGAGGTACAGCAGGATGGCAGAGACGAAGACCTGCTGGACGGTGAAGCTGGCCTCGGCCTCCATCTGCTTGATCTCCTCCTCGGAGAGCTGGGGCGGCGCGACTGTAGGCACGGGTTAGCTGCAAGGTTCAGGGCGCGTTTGGGGTACAGTTGACGAGTGCATACATCCTCCGAACATCTTGGCGCTTTGCTTTGAAGATTGGCTGGGGTGGTGGGCGGGCGAGGGTGCAGGAAGGCAGTTCGTGAGGTGGTGATAATTCGCGGTCGGTGCCAGGTTCAGCGATGATGTCGTCGCAAAAATTTAGAGAAGCTCCAGTCTGGCTAGCTCCTGGCGGCGTCCCAGTCGGTACGTACCTGAACTCATTTCGAGCCTCAGGGAGGAAGGAGGCCCACTTGCTTAGCAAATCCAAACCCATGTCTTTGCACATGCACTACACAGTACGATGTACAGCGAGGCCAGTCGTCAATTTAGTGCTGTGCAAGCTTATGCACAGTAGCAACTCGGCTCTTCCGCCGAGTGCTCGGTTTCCCATCCGCACCTCCAGAAAACACGACCTTGGAATACACTGGAGCCCAGAACCCAGGCCCCCTGACACTCTGTCACCATCTCATTGGTCAAGAGGTCTGATTCTGGACGTAATCCCGGGCCGTGGATAGCCCGCGGTGCCCATTCCGGCGTTGTTTGAACGCACCGGGGACCCCAAAGCCAGGGAATGGCTGGGGAACATGGAGTAGAGCAGCTCTTATCGACTCGATCCCGTCGTCGGTGCGCGCTTATCAGCGGACCGCCCGATAAGGCCAGTCTCACCTCTTTGCTCGGGCGGTTTCCCAGGCGTGCCAGGGATCCTGTACCCAACCGAAAGGGTCCTTGGACTGTGTTTGAGTGCATTTGGCGGCGGGCGACGGTCCAGCGCACGCTGGGAGCTGTTATACTCGGAAATCGTATCCCTGGGGACGATATACGTACCTTGACTCGATAAGTAGCCGTACATATCAGCGTGAGGAAAATGAAAGAAGGGCGAAGGGTTGCCGGCGCCGGTTCCTCACCGACTCCTCGTATTTGAGCCGTCCAGCAGCTCTGATTCTTTCTCTTTTTCTCTTGCAAAAACGTCTGGTCTCTTCCAAGTAGTCCGTTGCGAAGGCACTTGCATCAAGTGTTTTGAATCGAAAAAATAAGGGTTGCGTGCGAGTCTGTTCGCTTTTATCCCGAGTCACATCTCGGATCTACAAGTGGCGACAAGGGTGCTGCTTCTCGACCTACAACGATATCGGGCCATTATCCGAGCCAACAATCCTATACACACGCACGACTCTCACCACCACGCCGCTTCTTCTTTTCTTCTCCCTTCCTTTTCTTCACTCTCTATTTTCTCTCAAGACACACACTTGGACCTCGGCGAGTCTCACGGCATTTTCAATCCCTCTTTGAATTGCCACTCACAATCGCCTCCCGTTCCATCATGGCATCATTGAGATTGCCCCTCCCCCGCCAGCTTCGGCTGGCTGCCCCGAGGTCAAGGGTCCTCGCCCGCCAGACGCCAGCTTCTTCGTGGGTTTGCAACTCATGCGCCTCGAACTCAACGGTGATTTCGCGGGTCCCCCGTGTGAGGACCTTCAGCGCCATTACATCTCTCCAGAACGCCACGAGTGCGAAGATCACCTCTGTGGATGCCTCCCTTGAACCGCTCCAGAGGCCTGAGTCGTTCATCCCCCGCCACATCGGCCCTGACGTTCATGATGCCGAAGCCATGCTTAAGGCCCTCGACCCTCCGGCGAAGTCAATTGATGAATTCATTGCCCAGGTTCTCCCTGCGGATGTTATCTCCGAGAGGAAGAGCTTTGCCTGGGACACTGAGGGCCCGACGGATGAGAGCAAAATCCTGGCGAGAGCCACGGCCTGGGCCAAGGCCAACGAGGCCGCTCCCAAGCCCTTGATCGGCGCTGGATACAGCCCCAGTGTCACGCCCCGTGTTATTCAGACCAACGTCCTCGAGAGCCCTGCTTGGTATACGAGTTACACTCCTTACCAGCCGGAAATCAGCCAGGGACGTCTTGAGTCGCTCCTCAACTACCAGACCATGGTCTCCGACCTGACCGGTCTCCCCATCTCCAACGCTAGTCTCCTGGACGAGGGAACGGCAGCTGCTGAGGCCATGACTCTGTCAATGAACGCTCTTTCTGCCTCTCGCGCCAAGAGGCCTGGCAAGACTTTCGTCGTTTCTCATCTCGTTCACCCGCAGTCTATTTCCGTTCTCAAGAGCAGAGCTCAGGGATTCGGCATCAAGGTTGAGATACTCGACGTCGGCACCGCCGAGAATCAGGAGAAGATCAAGACCCTGGGACAGGACTTGGTCGGTGTGATGGTTCAGTACCCCGACACCAGGGGCAAGGTTGAGGACTTCAAGGGCCTTTCCGAGCTTGTTCACTCGCAGGGTGCCCTGCTCAGTGCCGCGACCGACCTCTTGGCCTTGACGGTCCTCACGCCGCCCGGCGAGTGGGGTGCCGACATTGCTTTCGGAAGTGCCCAGCGATTCGGTGTGCCCCTTGGCTTCGGTGGACCCCACGCGGCCTTCTTCGCCGTCAAAGAGGCCCACAAGCGCCGCATGCCGGGCCGCTTGGTCGGTGTCTCCAAGGACCGCACCGGTCGTCGAGCCCTGAGATTGGCTCTGCAGACTCGTGAGCAGCATATTCGCCGCGAGAAGGCCACCAGCAACGTTTGCACTGCGCAGGCTCTTTTGGCCAACATGGCTGCATTGTTCGCCGTCTACCATGGCCCAGAGGGTCTGAAGGAGATTGCTTCGAGATTGGTACGCCTTGCTCGTGGCGTCCAGGCCGTTGCCGAGGCTGCTGGCTTGGAGACGGAGCAGAGCGGTGCTAGCCCAGATGGCAAGGTCTTGTTCGACACCGTCGTCATCAAGGCCAGCGACCGCTCTCAGAACATCTTGGCCGAGGCCAAGAAGGCTGGTCTGGGCTTCCGTGACTATGGAAACGGTGACATTGGCATTAGTGTTAACGAGAACGTCAACGAGGAGGTGTTCAACACCATTGCCGCCGTCCTCGGCAACGCCACGGGTACCCAGACCGCGGAGATCGCGAGCAAGGCCTACGGCACTCTTACCCAGGACATCACGGAGCTGCTGCCCGAGTCTCTGCGCCGCCAGTCTGCCTACCTTACTCACCCCGTCTTCAACACCCACCGCAGCGAGACGGAGATCCTCCGCTACATCCACCACCTCCAGTCCAAGGACCTGTCCCTCGTTCACTCCATGATCCCCCTCGGATCCTGCACGATGAAGCTGAACAGCGCGACCGAGATGGCTTTGATCTCTCTCCCTGGCTTCTCCACGATCCACCCCCACACTCCCCCGAGTGAGCTCAAGGGCTACACCGCTCTGATCGAGAGTCTGTCGGAGCAGCTCAAGGGCATTACCGCCATGGACGCCGTCTCCCTGCAGCCCAACTCCGGCGCCCAGGGTGAGTTCGCCGGTCTGCGTGTCATCCGCAAGTATCTCGAGCAGCAGCCGGGCAAGAAGCGCGACATCTGCTTGATCCCGGTCTCGGCCCACGGTACCAACCCTGCTTCTGCCGCCATGGCCGGCATGCGCGTCGTCCCCATCAAGTGCGACCAGAAGACCGGTAACCTGGATATTGAGGACTTGGAGGCCAAATGTAAGAAGCACGCCGACGAGCTTGGCGCCTTTATGGTTACCTACCCTAGCACTTACGGAGTCTTTGAGCCCAGCGTCAAGAAGGCTTGTGACCTTGTTCACCAGTACGGCGGTCAGGTCTACATGGACGGCGCCAACATGAACGCCCAGATTGGCATCTGCTCGCCCGGCGAGATCGGTGCCGATGTCTGCCATCTCAACCTCCACAAGACCTTCTGCATTCCTCACGGTGGCGGTGGTCCCGGTGTCGGACCCATCTGCGTCAAGGAGCACCTCGGCCCCTACCTCCCTGGCCGCACCCCCGAGGCTGAGGAGGCCATGGTTGCCAGCGCCCCCTACGGCAGCGCCGGTATTCTGCCGATCAGCTGGGCGTACAACGCCTTGATGGGCAACGACGGTCTCCGCCTCGCCACCAAGACCGCCATCCTCAACGCGAACTACATTCTCGCCCGCCTTAAGCCGCACTACAAGATCCTCTACACCAACGAGAACGGCCGTTGCGCGCACGAGTTCATTCTCGACGCGCGGCCCTTCAGCGCAACTGCGGGCGTTGAGGCCATCGACATCGCCAAGCGCCTTCAGGACTACGGCTTCCACGCGCCGACCATGAGCTGGCCCGTCGCCAACACACTCATGATTGAGCCGACCGAGAGCGAGAGCAAGGAGGAGCTTGACCGCTTCGTCGACACGCTCATCAGCATCCGCGAGGAGATCCGCGAGATTGAGGAGGGCAAGCAACCGCGCGAGGGTAACGTCCTCAAGATGGCGCCTCACCCGCAGATGGATGTCATCTTGGGCGACGGCGAGGGCAAGTGGGACCGTCCTTACACACGCGAGAAGGCGGCCTACCCCCTGCCGCACCTGAAGGAGAAGAAGTTCTGGCCCAGCGTAGCTCGCGTTGACGACAGTGAGTCCCCCCCTGGCAGCATGTACCGGCATTGCAGAAAACTAACAGAGAATAGCATACGGTGATCTGAACCTCTTCTGCACATGTCCTCCGGTCGAGGACACCACGCAAGAGTGAAATGATGATTCTGCATCTGATAGACCGTGATACCAGCAGACGACCTAGAAGCACAACTGCACGAAAAGAAGCAAGCATTATGTCTGCAAACCTTGGGTCGAAGTAATTCAACATCAGACGGCTGTCACTTTACCCGGACCGCCGTTGGTTAATGTTCGACCTTTTCAACATTTTTTCCATCATCTCTTACAGCAAGCGAAGGGGATATGAGTTCCTACGATTTCAACAGGGAATTACTAAACGCATTATATATATGCATGGGGCTGGGTTTGGGGACCGGAGAACTGGGCCGACCGGCGGGAGTTCAACAACATACAGCACGGAAGGATGTTTATGTTTGGGATTGTTTTTGCATTACTGGAAATTTGCGACCCATTTGGTAGACTGGTACTTTGTAGCCGGGAAAAAAAAACAATTGAATATTTGAGCTTACTTGCTCCGCGTGCGTTTGAAGTATTTTGGTAACTGAACGTGATCGCCGTGGATGCATAGTTATTCTTGTCGATCTACCACAGTATTGGGTCAATCTTAAGGCAGATGATTTGTGTGCTGACTTGATTGAAAGATCATCATATGAGGACAAGTCCGTTGTCTCTTGACCTGGCCTGAGCATAGACCCAATTCACTCAGTTGTTCTCAGAAGCCGAGACTCAGGTTCGTAGAACTCGACAGGATCTTCAGCGGGATTGGCTGTTTTTATTTCCTCTTGTCACAACTTCGGACGAGGTATGTTACACAAAAATGGACCGGGAGTTAACCCGACAACTCCGCGAGTCACGGTCAAGATTAACATTGATGTAGATCGAATTGCTCCAACGGAAAGCTGAACCAGTCGGCGCATGAATCGGTGGAGAGTTCAAACTCAAAGCTTGAGGATTGAATGCGACATCGGGCATCAAGACGGGCGGAAAGACTGCCCTCCTTACGTAGACATGATTATACCGGGAGGGGATTTCTCAACAAGGTTGGTTTATGCGGCAAAACGTACACTGCACTCGAGTGAGAGATGGCATTTAAAATAAGATGTGAGATGTGGATGCGTCGCCGTCCTGTAGTGAATTGCGCTACCTAGCTTGAACATTGCTTATATAATAGAAATACCCCTCATTCGGTGGTGGGGCAGGCACATCTCAGGTACCGAATGGCCGCTCGGCCGCTGTGCAGCAGTGACGTCTCACCCTCGAGAAAGAGCCCAACTGACCTTCGAGCATTTTCGACTTTACCGCTGCAAGACAATTAACGGGTCGCTTGTTTCCACCAGCGCTTTGCCTGCCACACCGCAGGACCAAAAACGTGGAAAAGCCTCTATTTTTTTTCTTTTAAAAAACCTCGCAAGTCACGTTGTATGAGTTGACTCGGCTGCGTCCCCCGATCTTTCCGACACACATATATGCACACAGACGCACTCTGTTGCCAGATTCCTCTCGCTCGGCCCCACTGACGAGCAGCATCCTCAACCTCCCCGCCGCTAACACCTGCGGAACAATCTCGTGATCTCCATCCAGAGTCGAGTAACTTCGCGACTTTTTCTAGCTGCGCTGGACAACACCATCGTCACAAGTGTACCACCACTAGCTTCGAGTATTGCACGTTCGACGGTCTTTGGAATAACACTCCTACCATGGTTGCTTCTGAGCTGTCGCAAGCGGCTCGGGCTGAGAAGGCTGACCCTCAGCCGTCGCAGCTGGCAGCCCAGCAAAAAGCACAAGAGCCGGCACCGCCATTGGTGAACCGTGTTGGCCAGAGCAAGAGCCCGTACGTGCGGAGCCATGCCGAGGGCCGCGTGGCTTGGCAGCTGCTCGACGAGGAGGCCATCGAGAGAGCCAGGAAAGAGAACAAGCTGATCTTTCTGCACATCAGCTTCAAAGCCTGCCACTGTAAGTAATCGAATGACAGGACCACGTTCGTCCGACAAGTGCGCTGACATCTCCGTAGATTCGCGACTTACATCCACCGAGTGCTTTACCCACCGAGAATGCGCCGCGATCCTGAACGAGTCGTTCATCCCCGTCATCATCGACCGCGAGGAGCGCCCGGAGCTTGACACGATATACATGAACTATGTGCAGGCCGTGAGTGGATCGGGCGGCTGGCCGTTGAATCTTTTCCTGACCCCCGAACTCGAACCCGTCTTCGGTGGCACGTACTACCCGGCCCCTGGTCCGAACAATGGCGGCTCTGACGACGAGGAGCGCCTCGACTTTTTGGCCATCTTGCGTAAGCTGCAGAAGGTCTGGAGGGAGCAGGAGTCACGATGCAGGCAGGAGGCCAAGGAGGTTGTGGTCAAGCTCCACGACTTTGCTGCCGAGGGAACTCTGGGAACGGCAACCGTCCAGCCCGGTGTTGCTGGCTCTCAGACCACCGCGATTGGTAGATCGGAGACGGGGTTGGAACATCCCGGGACCGGTAGGACGGCCGCTGCGGTGTCGAGTGAACTAGACTTGGACCAACTGGAGGAGGCATACACGCACATTGCCGGAACGTTCGACCCTGTCTACGGTGGATTCGGCCTGGCCCCCAAGTTCCCGACCCCGCCAAAGTTATCCTTTCTCTTGCGACTGCCTCGGTATCTCGCACCTGTGCAAGACGTGGTGGGCGAGACCGAGTGCGCGCACGCTACTGAGATGGCTCTCTTCACATTGCGCAAGATCCGGGATAGCAGTCTGCGCGACCACGTAGGGGGCTGTGGGTTTGCGCGATACTCTGTCACGGCAGACTGGAGCGTCCCGCGCTTCGAGAAGCTTGTGGCACACAACGCGCTCCTTTTGGGGCTTTACTTGGATGCATGGCTGATTGCAACCGGCGGAGAAAAGGATGCTGAGTTCTACGACGTTGTGGTGGAATTGGTCGATTACCTTACGAGTGCTCCGATCAGTTTGCCCGAGGGCGGCTTCGTCTCGAGCGAAGCCGCAGACTCGTACTACCGACGCGGGGACAGGCACATGCGAGAGGGAGCATACAACTTGTGGACACGTCGGGAATTCGACACCGTAATCGGAGACGACCACGAGGCCGCACTGGCTGCGTCGTACTGGAATGTCCTCGAGCACGGTAATGTCGAGCCCGACCAGGACCCCAATGACGAGTTTATGAACGAAAACATCTTGCGCGTCGTGAAGGACATGTCCGAGATTGGACGGCAAGCTGGCACCACCATCGATGAAGTTAAGCGGGTGATCTCGTCAGCAAAGCAAAAGCTCAAGGCGCACAGAGAAAAGGAGCGTGTGAGGCCCGAGGTTGACAACAAGGTTGTAGTGGGACGCAACGGTCTGGTGATTTCTTCTCTGACGAGGGCGGGATTGGCTTTGGCAACCGTCGATGCGGCGAAGAGCCAGGCGGCCATTGCATCCGCAAGCAAGGCCGCCGAGTTCATCAGGGCCAACCTTTGGGATGAGAAGGATAGGATTCTTTACAGGGTATGGAACGAAGGCCGCGGTGACACTAAGGGCCTGGCGGAAGACTATGCCTACCTCATCGAGGGTCTCATTGGTCTTTACGAGGCGACTGCGGATGAGAAGTGGATAGAGTTCGCTGATGAACTTCAGAGTAAGTCCCCTTCGTCGTTACTCCTGAACCAATTAACATTGCCACAGAAGTCCAAATCGACATCTTCTACGACAGCCCCTCAATCGGCACCTCAGCCCCCGAACCGCCCGCGTCCCGCTCAAACTGCGGCGCATTCTACACCACGGCCGAGAACGCGCCGCACACCATCCTCCGCCTCAAGGACGGCATGGACACGGCGCTTCCCTCGACCAACGCCGTTTCCGTCTCCAACCTCTTCCGCCTCGGCATCATGCTCAGCGACGAGGCCTACACGGCCATCGCGCGCGAGTCCATCAACGCCTTCGAGGCCGAGATCCTGCAGTATCCCTGGCTCTTCCCGGGTCTGCTGTCGGGCGTGGTCACGGCCCGTCTCGGTGGCGTGACCTGGGTTGTCGTGCGCGGCCCTGGCGGTGGTGAGGACGAGTTGACGCAGAGCCTGTTGCGGAAGCTGAGCCTTGAGGCGAGGGGCGGATTGAGAAATGTTCTTTTGCTCAAGAGTGAGGATGACTTATTGGCGAAGCGCAGTCCTGTGTTGAGGGAGCTGGTGCAAAAGCCGGGCACGTATCGCCTTGAGAACGGCGTTTACCGCCCAATCACGGCAGCGGATGCGGCGTGAGTGCGACGGTGTGTTTATGAATGAAAAAAAGTTGTATATCTGACATGTTTTCGATGAGACACAAGGCGGGGCGGGCGGTGGGTGGAAGGAGTTTTGGTGGCGCAAGTACCCAATCTTTAGACACGTTCTGTTGTACAGTGAGACCCGTAGCTCAATGCTCTACTTTTCATCGGCTTCAGAATGTTGCTCTGCTGTCCTGATATCTCAGTGTATGCTGGCTTGAATGTACAACTGAATCCATCCGTCCAGCTCTGTTCATATGCTATTCCCGTCGCGGATGTAGATAGCATTCGGGGGCATAACCGGTTAGCAATAGAGGGCAATAATCGCAACAGGCTGTTCCCAACGAGTCATCCAGAGGGCAGTCGGTTGTTGTTCGGCATAAGAGTTAAGGTGATGAGGAAATCGATTATGGGGAGACTTCCTTCGTCACAGTCATCATCAAGTTGACAGGGTGTCAGCGGTCCCCCGTCTTCCTTCCCTCTTCCCAGCATATACACGCCGTGTTACAATGTCATCTCCAGACGGCGACAGACACTACGGACCTCAACTATTTGTCACGAGGTCGTCAATGTGGGTAACGCGGATACACTTCTCAGGATGTGAACAACACCAAACGCATACCATTGTCATAATCGGGGTATCTATTCTACAGCGACTGACTGACTGCTTGACATGACTAAACCCGCCCAACCGCCGCACTTCTTGTCTTTGTAACTTGCCTTCTTCCTCCAACTCCTGCGCCTCGGCAAGATCCTCGTCGCTTTAACTTTCGCAGCCCAATCTCTGTCAGATATGGTACGCCCTCTCCTTTCAAAATGGACATCCCCTTAAGAAGATCGGCTACGGCTCCGGCCTGGTCTGACTCAAAAAAAGACCCAGCCCATCAAATGCCGAGGTGCCCATCTCCTCTCTTCCACGAATGGCCGGTGCCCTCAAGAACCGCCGCGAGGGCTACCGTTTGCGGGCTGTTTGCGGTTCATCAAGCCGCTGAAGAAGGCCTGGAGCTTGTCGTTGTCCATCTCATCAGGGTTCTCTTCGGCGGTGTCAGCCGGTGGCGTGGTGGGATCCTGTGCAGCACTGTATGCCTGTCGGTCCTGTTTTCTTGTGTTAGCATAATAATCGAATAGTTCCGAGGCAAGGGTAAAAATTCACCTTAAGCCGCTGCACCATGTCATCAGCATCCACCTGGATGCCTCCCATGTTGAATTGCACAGGCCCAATATGCTGGCTGACCTTGCCGTCGGTTCCTTGCCGCAAAGCGCTGGAATCCGACTCGTCGGTCCGTTGACCTGCTCTCGATTTTGAGGCGTCGACCTTCTTGTCATCGTTGCTCCGGCTGCGGTGCGATTCCAGAATCTGAAGGCTGGAACCCAAGAACTCTTGCGTGTCTGTTGACGACATCTCCAGCTGCGAAGGGTCTCCATCGTGGCCGGCAAAGGAAATTGCGCTTCCCGCGTTGCTGAGGTCACGGATCCAGTCCTCGTACGGCGCCACCGCGGAGGACCATACTTCGCCGTTGTAGTCGCCGTCCGCCTTGGCCTTTGCGAGAATGTTGAGACCCTCGGTAGTCATCGCGGGTGAAGGGAAAGTGGATTGTAAATCATGCGACCAGCCCTGGCTGGTGGTCTCGACGTCGAAGCCGTCCCTTAGCACGCGAATCTTGCCCCAGGAGTCCCAGTTTGGCGGAACGAGAATCTTGTCCCTGTCAATCACGTTGTGTTTCAGAGGTTGCCGTTTCAGCAGAGATGTGATACCCAGACTCGAGTGCACCAAACTGGGTATGGATGAAGGAACATTCGGGGTGGTATAGATCAGGGATGCGCCGTCTGAAGAAGCAATGTTAGCTTTGACCTCTCAACCCCAGCACAGAGCATACATACGTCTTAGAAGCGCTGTCCGAAGATACTGCAGTACCTGGTCAAAGTCACCCTCTTTCCAACCTTGTGTCTTCTCGAGGGCCTCCATTTTCTCCGCCTGCAACACGATTAGCATTTGCATATCCACCCCAGACAGCAACTTCTCTTACATTCTGGCAGACAACGCAGAGTGGCAGACCAATGCCTTCTTCCCATTCACCGGGTCCGAGGGGAAAAGTGACGTCGCCTTCGCTTGTGGTTGCTCCCGTGCCATCCAGATTCGTCGAGCCGCCTCCCCTACCCCTGTCCCGCCAACTGACCATCACCTCTTCCATTGTCGCTTGGCACTCGTGGCTTGAGTTCTCGAGGATGCTGCGCATAAACAGAATCCATTCTCTGAGCTGGCGCATCCACAAATGCGGCGTGGACCAATCAAGAAGTATGACCATTAAGGTGTTCGGTATCGACTCCGGGGTGATTAGGGGTTGTATAAGTTTCGGAAACGCCTCTGCTGGCGTCGACAACATGTAAAGAGAGATTCGCGCCAGTATGTCTGGTTAAGTCAGCATCAACACCGAGCAGACTAACTTTTCCTACGGACCTTCTTGGTCGGCGTCCATGACGTCGTAGTAGGTGTAACCCAGAGCGAAGCTGTTTGCGATGGGAGGTGTCTTAGAGCTCTGGCGGTCCAGACTTCGCTTCTCGCTGCTGTGCGACAGCGACTCTACAAACTCCCTCTGCGAATCCGGCGACCCTCCCAGCACAATCATGTTCTTCTCAGGTAACCGTTTGCCGCTGGCGACGTTGTCCAGCATGGAGCTCCAGAGGTCCTTCTTCTCCCCATTGCGACCGTCCGACCCCGCGGAAGCCGAGGTGTACGTGGACACCCGATTCGCGCTTGCTGTCATGTTTGGGCTTGTTGGTGAGAACGCATAGGGGATTGGCGGATCGTGGGTGCCGAGGTGTGGTGTCTTGGTCGGGGGCGGTCGGCGGGTTAACAGTAAACAGCTCTAGGCGAAGACAAAACAGACGCGTCGAGTCGCGGTGTAGGCGAGAGGTGGGATGGATCACAATATTTTCGGAGGCGGGAAGGTTAGAAAATGCAGAGGAAAATACGGGGCAAAGCAGGCGAAGACAATATCTCTAGAAGCTGAAGTCCCGCCTTGAACGAGTGGCAGTATCGTCCCGGAGCCAGCATTCACAATGCTTCCCTCGAGCCCCTTCGTCGAACTGTCGGGGAATTTGAGCTCCGGACCGGCTGTTTTCCCGGCTGTAGGCTGGTGGTGCAGTGACATTGCGGCACAGTGTGCTAAAGGAAAACGCCAATTTAGGGGTCGTTTTTGGGGCGCATTGGGGGAGATGACGCACTAACCGTGCCACGCGAACACCTTATCGACCTTTTTGCGTGGAGCTTCTGACAAGCTCGACACGTCTTTTTTCAGCCTTGCAGGTTTGCAGCTCTATACTCCAGCCTTCTTCCCTGAAGTTCGGCGACTCTCATCCGCAAAAGACGTGGGAAGATCGATATAGACCGTCGAAATGAACAAGATCCGCGCAATTCAGGCGCTCAACAAGAAAGAAATCGAAAATGGAATGTAGGTCTTGGGTGCGTCCTCATTGACCTTGAACCTTGCGCTGACAACCAAACAGCTCCCCCGAGGGCTCCTGGCACGTCGACTACCGCGACACGGCCTACATATACTTCGGCGGCCTCCCCTACGAGATGTCCGAGGGCGACGTGATCACCGTCTTTTCCCAGTTCGGCGAGCCCGTCTGGCTCAAGCTTGCGCGCGACAAGGAGACGGGCAAGTCAAAGGGCTTTGGCTGGCTCAAGTACGAGGACCAACGCAGCACCGACCTGGCGGTCGACAACCTCGGTGGTGCGACCATCAAGGACAGGCTCATTAGCGTGGATCACGCACGCTATAAGTTCCGCGACGATGAGGACCCGGACGAGGGCAAGGTGGACTGGGCGACGATTGCGAAACAGGAAGGCGGGGACAAGACTGACGAGGAGGAGTCTGAAGAAGAGGAGGAGGCGCGGCCGATGCTTCCTGAGGAGAGGGAGCTTGCTCTCCTGATACGGGATCATGACGAGGATGACCCTATGAAGGGTTTCTTGATCGAAGAGAAGAAGAAGGAGATTGAGGAGGCGCTGCGGCGGCGGGACGACAAGTCGGACAGGAGGAAGAGGCACAAGCATCGCCATCGGTCGCATAGGTCACGGAGACACGATAGTGATGAGGAAATGCGGGACGCGGATCGCGACGAGGACAAGCACCAAAGCAGGAGGTCACGTCGCGACGACATGCCAGACGACAAGGATCGGAGAGACGATGACAGAAGCTCTCGACGCCATAGACATCGGGACGAGTCTCGAGAAAGAGATTCGAAACGGGATGAAAGGAGTCGCAGGCATAAAGAGCGCTCAAGAGAAATGCGGGACAGAGATCCGGGCGAGGACGAGGATAAGCGGAGGGAGCGCCGGCATCGTGAACGCGACGAGTCGGAAGAGCGCCACTATAGGCGACACAGAGATCGCGATCATGAGCGGCGACACAGGAGGCGGAGTCGGAGTAAGTCGCCGTAATTTCAAAGATGACATGAATACCTAATAGAATGAGCGATGCTATCGCTGATACCCCCAAATGCCCGACCCTATGACAACTCCAAATGTAACGCCATACCGTGAACCTAGTATCCACATGACTTCTGAGAGTCTGGTTGATAGTAGCTGTTGTTGCTCATGATGCGCTACCCAAATATCTCTTCCAACCTTCTCGCACAACGTATCGGCGTCCGTCTTCCCCTTTCGATATCACAAACTTCTCCCACCTGGCGTCCTGTCCGGCGCCAATAACTACCAAACTATCTTCGGTGATCCATCCGATAACGCCCTTTTGAGGCCTTGTCGTCCCGAGCGTCGTCTGGTCTGACAGAGGCAGTCCGCCGACCAAGGGGTCATCGCCAGCCTCGAATGGCGCAGAGGCGAAGGAGTATATGTCTGAAAACATCCGCGGCATCAGGGGAATTTTGCCCAAGAAACCCCATCGCCCCTTGCCGTCATCGGCTGGTCGGCCCGCGAGGATGCCTGATCCTGCCATCTGCGATGCCGTTGGGCTCGTCGGCGCGGTCAGGGGCTTCTTGGGATGTGGGACATCGAACACGTGCAGAGTCGACTTGTCTGATGTGCAAGCCAGCTTCGTGCCTTCGGGGCTGAAGCCAAGAGAGAAGATGGTTGCGGGATCAACGCCCCGTCTTAGCTCGGCCAAGCGGGCACAGTTACTGGTTGCGAACACCCTGATCAAAGTGCCCATTTCACTTGCCGTGGCCAAAAGCTCGCCATCCGGGCTTAGTTGGATGGCTCGGAGAGCGGATGAGTGAGCCGGGATAATGCTGACGTTCCCGGTACCAATATCGACAAGTTGGATCTGGCCTACTGTTCTGCCAGGGAAAGCAATCGTCTTGTCTGACATGGCGACAAGACCGAGAGGGTTGTCAGTGGTCTCGTACACTGACTGGAGGTCGGGCGGCTTCGCAAACGAGTAGACACGGACGCTATTCTGAAGCGCAACGACGATTCGGTTGCGGCCGATGCGGACGCCGCGCACTGGGGTTAGAGAGGCGATTTCTATTGCGACTCTGCCTTTCATGTCGTCCCATATAATGGTCTGTGTGAATGGGGTAAGTTTGAGTCTAACAGGTTGAACTATATGATACGTACTTTGCTGGTGCTGAACTTGGGTTGTCTGCCACCACCGACGAGAGCGAGGTAGTTCGTCGTACCCATCATCTCAACAAGACCGATACCGGCATTGAAGTCTAGCTCGGATTTTTAGCTTCATCTTCGTACTGGTTATGAGAATAGCATGCGCAAACCTCTGGACGCCTTAAGAAGGCATGACTTGGTATGGAAGACTGCATGCTGTTAGGGATACGTCCCTGTCTCGAGCAGCCAGCCGCGACTTACTGCATATTCCTGAATTGAGACCAACGGAGAAGCAGCTAGCATCACTGTTGAATGACACGGATAGCACCACAGTCGAGGGAGCCGTCTCTATGGGCGGGCGGGTATTCATTGTGATGGAGATGGCACTGTGCCTGTAAGTCGCCGTGCCGGGTCGGTGACGCTGTGGCCTGTTCCACCGTGAGGGGCTCGGCAGTCAGGGATGAGCGATGCGAGGATGCAAGGCCGGCGGGCTAAGCCGATGTTCTGCTATTTCTGAGGTTATTCGTTATGATATCATCCTTGACAAGTGCATCTCTCGGGGAGAGAGGCGTGCAGCTGGCGGTGGTCGACGATGATGAGTTGAGATGCTCTCTTAAACGATGGCAGCGGCTTGGGGCGGGTCGGAGTCAGCTGGACGGACGGCCGAGTCAGGAAGCTGCCGGAATCAAGTAATAGGGGAGATTGGTAGGTGTGTGCAGTAAACAAACGGCCAGAGTGCCAGTACAAAGAGCCTCAAATGGGCAACGGTTTGCAAGAAAAAGGGCAACAAGGCGGATGTTCGCAAACAAGACCTCGTGGACAGTGTCTCAGCAGAAGTCAGTCAGCCTGGGACGTTGTTGAAATGAGGTACGTATCGTCCGTTCCGTCCTCTCAGCGACTGCGTAGAGGCACAGGCACTGCCGTGGGTTGAGACGAAGGCGCACTGAGGCTGGGCGTGCTCAAAGCAGCTGCCACGTAAGGAATGCCCAGCTGTCGGCCACCTGTCATTGCTGGCTCCAAGGGAACGCGAAGCATGCATGTCTGGTCCCTTTACACACGGTGTAACGCGCCAAGATGCTGCAACAGGCTAACAGTGCTGGTAGAGAGGCGGCGGGAAGCTTCAGCACTGACCAAGTGCTAGTCTCGTGACCTGTCATCCTCTGCCTCCCAAAATTGCCCGAGGATACCCCGCTGCTTGGACCTTTCCCAGACGGGCCTAGTGGTAATTTTGGGGGAAAGGAGCGTGGGCCGGGGAGTTACTGGCCCCTGAATTGGGCGCGCAGGAGCAAGCAATCAATTGGCTGGGGACTGCTTGGGGACGTCCTGCCGCAACATTTTGTGTGAAATTGCATTTTCCAACACCCGTCGGTCAAGACCCTCCCGTCCCCTTTAGCACCTGCACCTCCCGTCCGACCCCCCAGGTCCCATTCCAGAACAACGACATTTGGGATCCAGCAGTCCTTTTGCTCCGTTCAACCACGACACGAACACGACGCTCGCTGTCCCTTGACACGATACCATCACCGTTCTTTTTCTCGTCAGTCGTTGAATTGTTCGACGACTCCTTCACCGACCCTATTCTAGACTAAGAATCACCTTCAACAACCGCCGTATGTCTGCCCACCGTCTCCCTATCCTACCAAACCATTCCGGCCCCCATCAGTGAATCCTCCCCCGACTCCACGAAGACACCATGGCTCCAATGCATCTACATCCCCCGACATATGCAATTGCTGACCGCGTTCGACCTTACAGAAGATGATGCGCAGAAAGAAGAACGTGAAGAAGGGAATCCAGTTCTGTTTGATGGTCTGCGGAGCATCAGGCACTGGTACGTCTTCCCCCTGCCTGGACAATCTCGCGTCCACTCGAACTCCGAGTCCCGTCGACTGACAATCGATCCTACAGGAAGAACCACCTTCGTCAACACCCTTTGCGGAAAGAGTGTACTTGGCCACAAGGAGGCGGACGACCCCAACGCCGCTTCTGTCGAGGACGGTGTCAAGATCAAGCCTATCACTGTTGGTGCGTGACTACCGCTTCAGAACATTTGATACGGAAGCAACATGTTGACCACCCTGCAGAGTTAGAGTTAGACGAGGAGGGTACTCGTATCTCCCTGACCATTGTCGACACTCCCGGCTTCGGTGACCAGATTGATAATGAGGCCAGGTATGGCGCCCTGAGAACTCCCCAACAGCCTCACCGATACTGACACCTGCGTATGTGCAGCTTCTCCGAGATTGTCGGTTACCTCGAGAGACAATACGACGACATTCTCGCCGAGGAGTCTCGTATCAAGCGTAACCCCCGTTTCAGAGACAACCGTGTGCACGCCATGCTCTACTTCATCACGCCCACTGGCCACGGGTAAGCACCCTGTCCATTCACAGCTATCATTGACCGCCACTAACACGCTCAGTCTCCGCGAGTTGGACATTGAGCTCATGAAGCGTCTTGCTCCCCGTGTCAACGTCATCCCTGTTATTGGCCGCGCCGACTCCCTGACTCCGGCTGAGCTCGCTGAGTCCAAGAAGCTTGTGATGGAGGATATCGAGCACTACCGCATCCCCGTGTACAACTTCCCCTACGACATTGAGGAGGACGACGAGGATACCGTCGAGGAGAACGCCGAACTGAGAGGTCTGATGCCGTTCGCCATTGTCGGTTCCGAGGAGATTGTCGAGATTGGCGGCCGCACCGTCCGCGCCCGCCAATACCCCTGGGGTGTTGTCGAAGTTGACAACCCGCGCCACTCTGACTTCCTCGCCATCCGCTCTGCCCTGCTCCACAGCCACTTGGCCGACCTGAAGGAGATCACCCACGACTTCCTCTACGAGAACTACCGTACCGAGAAGCTCAGCAAGTCCGTTGAGGGTGGTGCTGGAGTGTATGTTTTGCATGCCCCTGGTTCCTGTTCGTACAGTATACTGACAATGTCACAGCGACTCGTCCATGAACCCCGAGGACCTCGCCTCGCAATCTGTGCGCCTCAAGGAGGAACAGCTGCGGCGAGAGGAGGAAAAGCTCCGCGAGATCGAGATCAAGGTCCAGCGCGAGATCAACGAGAAGCGCCAGGAGCTCTTGGCCCGTGAGTCCCAACTTCGCGAGATCGAGGCCCGCATGCAGAGGGAACAGTCTGCAGCAGCTGGGGGCCCCGCCGAGGCCAACGGTGACCACGAAGCCAACTAATGCAACAATTCTGGCCCTGCTTACGGTTACCCTCGAAACTGCGACGTTGGTCTTTTTCTATACTGGCGTTGGTTTCCGTGCTGTGTTGAAAGAGAAAGAACATTATTCCCCTATGCGAGTTCGTTTCTCTTGACACGAAGATAAAACCCCAAAAAGGTCTACTACGAATGCGACGACTGGGAGAGGCTATCGGTTTGGTAGGGTGTGGGAAGAGGCGGTGTACGTTCTCGGGGCGGTGGTTCGAGAGGCTTCTGGGCGAGGTCGAGGGGCTGATATCAGGGGCATGGGACGCGCAGACCATAAACTGCTCATCGATCTGTTTCTGTTAACCCTACCAAACCGCCCGCCCGCATCTTTCCGGCTGTGCCTTTGTAGCCCTTTTACTAACGCCCCCATTTTCCTTTTCTATTAGTGGACTTCTAATGCAGATATCAAATTACTTTACCGCTTCTCCAAACTAGGAGTCTTTTCTGGCCGTGGCCGTCATGTGCGATGCAAAATGAATATTGATTAAATCGCTTTACTATAAAGAAGTACTACAAGGGAAAACAACGAACAGCCGTGAACCACCCATTCCCATTTCCAATCCCTATCTTATCCATACACCAGCTATGCAAGCGTCCTGGCCAGACTTCTGTCACGAAAATCTCATGTCAAACCAATCTACCGGCTGGTGAAGTTTGTAAGATTTTGTTCCTGTCGAGGAAAAATGAACAAGGACACGCAGGTTAGTTGTTCTGCTGGCTGTTCAGGATGCGTAGAATAGCCAAGAACAGGTTGATGATGTCGAGATACAGGCTGATGGAGGCGGCGATCTCCTCCTCGACGTGGTGGTGGCGCATGATGAGCTGGGTGTCGACGAGAATATAGGCGCTGAAGATGAGGGCGGCAATACCGCCGTAGACGAGCTCACCGGTGGAGCTGTAGGGGAAGAACATGTACATGAAGCCGAAGAGGACAAGGCCCCAGAGGGCGCCGCCGAGGTAGGGGATCCAAGAGGTGAAGTCATACTTGGTCTGGCAAGCGAAGGCGGTGAGGAAGATGAAAATGCCCGCGGTGAGGAAGACGGCATTGAGAACGATGCTGGCCTTGTAGAAAGACACGATGACAGAGATGGAGTAGGCCTCCATAAGGGTGAAGCCTGAAAGAAAGAGCAGGTTCGTCGGGTAGGACTTGCGCTTCCAGAAGGTGAGGAGCATCATGATCATGGCGCCGATGAGCTATCAAAGGTTGGGTTAGTGTACAGTCCAGTGGGGTTGTAATTCAGAAAGGGGAGTTTGGATGAACGTACGGATGCGAAGACCAAACCTGGGTGGGCCTGGATCCAGGTCTTGTAGCCATCGCTGAAGAAGCTGACGGCGGAGACGGCGCCGGTGACGAGGAGCTGGACGGTGAGGATTGCGTAGACCTTGCGAATGAACTGGTTGCGAATGTCGGTCGTGGCCTCTGCTACTGAGCCGCCGAACTGTGGAAGATTATGTTAGTGAAGCTATGGCTATACGATACAGGTACACGATGTGTGGGATACAGAGGGTTCGCGACCAGGCGACCAGGAACTGGAAGGGAGATCAGGACGATAGAGACGCACCTTGAAATCATCGGGAAGGTCGTCCTCGCTGCTGCGAGGGGCGCCGCCGCCAAAGAGGCGATCGGTGTCGGAGGCGGCGGTGGGTTCGGCCTGGTAAGCGGGGGGCGCCTGCGCGTAGCTCGAAGCTTCATCGGGGTCCTGGGTCGGCGCCGGAGCGTACTTTGTAGTTGAAGCCATCGTTACTTTGTCGTTGACGATCGTTCGGAGGAATGTGGTAGGTGAGTCTCTTTATTGTCGGGCGCGAGCTTTTGTGTGTCAGGTTGGGTGAGCTGAGGCGAATGCTTAGGAACGTGTTGGATGCTTATGGACGGTTGAAGGAAGCGCCGGAGGAGGTCGTGTCGTCAGTACGGGATCATGTGGGGTGGCGGGTGCTGCGAACAGTCACTGCTTGCTTACCTGACTGAAGATTTATGTGGCTGAAAGTCTGGGGTAGAGTGTGGCGTCAGTGGGGTCATGTGACGGCGAAGGAGAGTTGCAGAATCCACGGGCAACATCTTCCAGCTTCTTTTCTTTTTAATGCGTAACCCCACTAAAGACAATAATATACATACAGTGCACAGATATGCTCCAAAACATGATGTTTCTCATTTAGACAACAAAGCCAGCACCTTCCCTAGCTCCTCGTGTGTTGTTCCTGGATGGACTTGGCAGCAAGCGCAAACACTAACGACGGGCACCAGGGTATCCGTACTTTGCTGATCTCCCTGAATCGTTGCTGGCAGTTAGACCGTGTGGCCGCATGCTTGGCAAACGCGTGGTCTGATGTTGGCAACTTTTCTGCAGCTTTGTACATCACCACCTCACTACCAGGACTTTTGGCAACAAGTGGTGGCGGTATCGACAAGTGACTCCGCAAGCCTCGGTACCCTGACCAGAGCCGACACTCGAGTGTAGATAGGATGAAACCCGGAACGTCGAATTGACAAGTACCAAATAATTCAGGGCTGTTTTCCTAGACTGCTGCACGGTACAACTGGTAGACAAAGCGTAAATACGGGAAGACGGAAGTAAGAGCAAGTGTTTCCTGGAATGCGCGGCCCGACCGTATTCGTCTGTTCTACGATGCATCGTATTACGGATACGTGCGGCGTGGGGTGCCTCTGGTCTGTGGTGCAGAATACTTTACCGTATTGCGATGGATCACGGAGTCTTCAATGGACAGCAATCATGTCCCGCCAGTACGGCTACACTGTAGAGATCAAGGTGCGTCGAAGGCGCGCAGAGTGCGGCTGCGGCTGCGGCTCACAAAGGTCCCATCAATTCGCAGGCTCTTGAAATTTAATGTTCTGACAGGAAGCGGCCACACCTGAGCGACGGCCTCGTACTCGTTCCGAAAGCTGGCAATTGGCTACTGCATGTCGCCATCAGAGGGGTGTGTTAAGGGAGCTAAAGGGTGTGTTGCGGGTGGGTGGGCGTGGTACCTGGTCTGGTTATGTATTGGTCGGATTTCCTGGCCCAGGCTTCGGGAGTCCAGGCGGTGTCAAGGACGCGGGAGACGCTGTTGATACTAGACGGAAAAGGTCATTTGTTGTTGTTCCTACTGGTCGCACAGATGGGCGAGAAATAGGGGTAAAATAAAAAATAAAAAATAAAAAAGGTCTGAGAGCATCGAGAGACAACGGCAGAGCGCGGAAAGGAAAAGATCGGAATAGGAAAAGCATTCTGCAGATACAATAAACAAAGAGCATCAAAAAAGGAGCCAAAGAAAAAAGGTTGACATGATTGACAGGGGCACCATATATACCAAACGGCCGATAAGAGGCTGGGGTGGGCAAATCACTTCATTTTAAAGATGGTGCAATATGAAGATTGCCAGTGTCCATGCAACACTTCCAATTGCAAATTCGCCAAATCGTCCATTGCCAACGACTGCATCTACCCAAAGACGACGGAGCCAATTCGACGGAAACGAGGAGAGGAGCGAACAAACCAGAGCAATCCAATTGGAGCAATGGCACGACACTGTTGAAACTTGTTGAGGACGGGAAAGACCCGCCCATGTTCTCCTCTCCCCCCTCGTGTCGCTCTCTCCATCTTCATCCCCATCTCCACGTTCATTCAGTCTCTAACATCTCGACCTTGGAATGTACTACACCGGCGCATCTGCCACCTTCAAGTCCAGTTTTCCGTTCAAATAGACTTCATCCATTGGTATTCCTGGACAGAACGTGGGACATTTGCACGAATGATGCATGGGTTGTTGGTTCCTTCGGTCTCTAGTTTTCACGAATTTAAAGCTCCGTCCAATTCCACCTGCAGCCAGACTCGAATGGGATAGGGGTCCCCCACCCCTTGGACACCCTTCGTTCTGCGGTAGAGGTACGTACCGACGACCTCTGACCAGGGGGGATGCGGAACCCTGGAGCTGTTATTGGTTCGACCCCCTTGCTCACTTCCCAAGTTCCGTCCTGGCCTTCCCACATCCCTTTCCATGTTAGCATCCCTATTTTTCTTTCTTTCTTGTTGTCTTCCATGTCCCGAGTCTCAATGGCAGTCTCCTTCACCGCTTTTGATGAGCTTTTGGGTGCTTCTTCGAGGAGTGGCCGGCGATCTGTGGGAGCTAGACCGCCTGCGCGAGAGAGTGCCAATGTCTTCTCTGCCGCCCCTGGTGACCCGTTGAAGGTCCAATTTTGATCAGTTTGCCCCTCCTGTCTTCACCTACCCCCGGACGAGTGAAAGTGACTTGGCCTTGCTCCGGTTGACTGCTTCCCCCCCCTCCCCGGGGGCTGTGGCCAAGGGCAAGGGAAGGGAAAAGTGGAGCAAGGCCTTCCTTTTTTTTTTCTTTTCTTTGAGACGAGCTGGAGTTTCTCTCAGTTCTGGGTGGAAAAGTTGCGAGAGCCCCTTCGGTACCTGGTACTTGCTACCTTCATTTTACGCGTTTCCATCCACTGCCACATTCTGGTTAGATCCCAAGGTTTCGTGAGAAAAAGCCTCTAGCCAGACACATCCAAACAAGTATCTAGAACTTGCAAAGTCTGTCCCAGCCATTGTCGCTCTTTTGCTCCTCCTCTTTTGCTTCCACTTTCACGCTCTTCCTTCCTGACTCTGCCCGTTACGAACCGCCTCCGTCCAGCGACCAGCTACCAGCGTCCCCCGTCCCGCTCTCCCCACCACAAATGCAGCCCACCTTGAGCATGCACAGGTACCATCACTGAGCAGAAGAGAGCAGGAAGAAGCGCCGCCGTAACCCACACCCACACACCACCACCACACACCTGCTGCACTCCTAATCCCAGCAATCCCAGCAGCTTCTGGAGCAACATAGCAGATCCTGACCCGACCTTGGCTTACCTTGGGGTCCCAGCGTACCGCAGTACCACTGTACCTCTATACCGTCCAGCCTGTCCTGCTCCCGCGGCCGTCCGCGGTCCCGTCCTCGGTGTCCATTGTGTGCGACGTTGCCCTTCCACATCCATCCTCCAGATCTTCAACCTCCCTAAAACCACCCAAGACGTTCGTTTCTCCCCCCCTCCCGTCCCTCGATCACGAACCCAGAAGCGCCCGTGACGAACCCTCGCGCTTTGCGGAATCAAAGACTTGTTTGTCTACGTCTTCCGCGCCCTCCCGCCCGACCACGTCTAGATCCCGAGCGCCCATCGTTATCGCGCTTCGCCAGACACGCCCACCGCACCAGTTTAGAGACACGACTGACACCCGGCGAAACCCTACGCCAAACCACGACCTAGCCGTCGCCGAGCATAGTGGTCTCCCTCACGACTTCAATAGCGAGTCGCCGCTCTCCCAGTACCTCAATTGCGTTCCAATTGGAGCTCGACCGCCCACCATGAGCGACACCGCCAGCAACGAGGCCTCGTCAACATTCGAGAAGCCCGTCACCAGCTCCTCCGCACCCCAGATCCAACGCAACGCCAGCACCAAGCAGCTGAAGTTGATGAACGGCCCTCTTTACCAGCAAGGCCACAACAATGTCAACGTCGTTCTCATCCGAAGAGTCAGGAGGACAGACGACAGCGCTTGGAAGATGTTGAGCCGCTGGATGGTTGAGAACCAAATCGGTATGTTGTCTCTTATGCTTCTTGCCTATCTACGACCCCCCCCCCCCCAACGCTGTTCGCGCTCAAGCACTCACGGGAGCTGCCATGTGGTTCACGGCGGGCACCACCACGAGACGTTGCTCTCCATTCGCATATCAAATCCGCAATCAAGCTGACCTGTCCCGCTTCCAGGTCTTTCCTTCAACCTCCTGGCCCTTCTCTTCCTTGCCCATTTCTTCATCCCAAAGGCCCAGCCTCACACGGTCAAGTTCTTCACCCTGTCATACTACAACCAACAAACTGGCCAGTATGGCGCCGGCCTCGGCGATTCCTGCCTCCTCGCCTTCTGCATCGTTCTCTTCACCGGCTTACGCGCCGCTACCATGGAATACGTGCTGGCACCCTTGGCCAAGGGATGGGGCATCAAGAAGCGCAAGGACCTCACTCGCTTCAGCGAGCAGGCCTGGCTGTTGATTTACTACATGGTTTTCTGGCCTCTTGGTGTGGTAAGTTTGCATTGACGGCGTAGATAGTTTTGCACATCAGTCGCTGACGGACCGCTTAGTACATCTACAAGACATCTCCCTACTGGCTGAACCTCCGGGAGCTGTGGACGAATTGGCCCCAGCGTGAGCTTTCTGGCCTCAACAAGTTCTACATCCTGGCGCAGTGGGCTTTCTGGCTGCAGCAGATTCTAGTTATCAACATTGAGGAGCGTCGCAAGGACCACTGGCAGATGTTCACCCACCACATCATCACTTGCACCCTCATTTCCGCCTGCTACAGCTACCACCAGACTCGCGTCGGAAACCTCATCCTTGTTCTCATGGATGTCGTTGACCTCTTCTTCCCTGTAGGTTACGATCTACCGTCTTCCGTCTTCCATCTGCTAACCATCCGCAGCTCGCGAAGTGCCTCAAGTACGTTGGGCTCAACACTCTCTGCGACTTCATGTTCGGCGCCTTCGTTCTGTCGTGGCTAGTCGCTCGTCACATCTTCTACCTGATGGTGTGCTGGTCCATCCACACCCACATCCCCGAGGAAATTCCCGACTCTTGCTACACAGGCCAGCATCCCAACCTGAATGGACCGCTGCCTATTCCTGAGGGCAAGAGCTGGATGCTGGAGCCTTTCTACAAGACAGATGGCATTGTTTGCTGGAACTCTACTATTCGCTGGTCGTTCCTTTCCACGCTCCTTGTGCTGCAGGTCATTACCATTGCATGGTTCTTTATGATCCTGCGTGTTGTCATGAAGGTCCTCCGTGGCGGAAACGCCGAGGACACCCGCAGCGATGATGAGGGCGAGGGTGAGGAAGAGGAGGATTACGTCTACGAGGAGGCCCAAGCTCTTGAAGAGGAGGTCGGCGTTGAGGATATTGACCTCAAGAGCTGGGAGCGGAGAACGGGCATCAAGAGGCAAGCAAGCTCGTCGGGCGTCAGCCTCCCGGGTCACAGCGACCGTAAGGAGCTGCTTGGTAGAATCGGCTGCGAGAAGCAGGTCGACTAAATTTGAGGACTGGAGGCCGCCCGACGAAGCAATAAGACGTTCTGGGCGGCCGGTGGTCCAGTGTATACAATGAGTTGATGTACAGGGGAACGGGAGAGGAGTTAACAGAACGGTTCGTCGTGGTCGGGAAAGACTTCGGCGCCACATACTCACGTACTTTGCTAGAGCATAGTGCACGCCTGGATGGCGGGCACACAGGCATAGATGACATTTGGCTTTGCGTTCGCGAGAAGAGAGAAAACCCAGGGGGGGGGGGGATGAAGAGGTCGAGAAAGGTAACATCTCGTCTTCTTTGGGATTTTTACCGAGTTGGGCTTATTCAAGAAATGAATCAAAAGTATTTTGAGTTGATGACGAAAATACCGAGTTTAATGCATGCCTATTTTGATCGAGTTTATTCGAGCACGAACGGTGCTTTGACGTAAGAGGATAGATAGTCAGGTATGCAAATCCGGTCTACTGACGTCTTCAAAACTCGGCTCGCTAGAGTAGAGCGCTGATCGGCGAAGTGGGGGCCCGGACCGGAGGCACCGTGCCGACGTCCTGCAACTCAGTCTCGATATCCCTCATATCGCCCTCCATGAGAATGACGCATCTATGGGATTGTGTTTGTTACTTGGATAGAAATTTCAGGTTACCCCTTTGAAGCGCCTGCGGATTGGGCCGAGTCCTCCAGTTGACCCCCCACAAAGCCGTCCACAACAGGTAAGGGAGAACCATGCTGAAGTTAGCGCAGAGTTCAATAACGCGGCGCTAGACTTTGAGCGTTTCTCTACTGTCCTTTTTTTTTCTTTCTCTTTTTTGGGTGTTTGGGGAAATTTGCGACCTACAGAGCGGGCAGGGTTAGCGGTCGTTGTTGGAAATGCAGCAACACCCACTCGTCGGGGAGGTAGGTGAAGGATGAAAGTGGAGGATCGGCGTCCTTGCTTTCATATTGGTTGTGCCGTAATTTTGGCTGAATGAGAACCAGGGGACCGAAGACAGATGGCTATGGCTTGGAAGGGGGTTGTTGTTGCTTACGGTTGAAGTACGATGGCCTCCCGCTGCCCTGGTGTCCATTACATGCGAGACGTCGCTGTTCGAGGTGCAATACGACTTTATTCACATCGCAGTGCCTCTTTCAGGCCCTCAAGATTTCCGGTGACTCTTTCGAAATCACAAGAGGGGGGTTCTTTCTTGGGTATCAGATTCAAGGTTTCCTGCAGTGAGAGAGGTCCCAGGACAATTAACGTTGGGCAGCCACCCGACTGCTAAGGCATTGGCATAAGCTACAAGCCTGAACTAGGTAACAGTAACAACGACTGTCTAGATTGGCGGGATACGCTTCTTTGGTTCTTTGTTCTCAAGGCATGACGTAAGCCCCTATGACATGTTGAAGGCTGGTAGCAATGCCTAGCAATGTTCCCAAGAAGCTATCCAGGATTGCTAATGTATTCTTACCACCACATGCAGATCCTCTCATGCTTCTTCCAGTTCATCGGGACTGTTTTACTTCTGTACACATGTGTGGATACTGAGGAAGACCGGCAATTGACAGAGGGCCATTGCTCCTGATTAAGATTCCTCAGACATAGGACGCCATGACTGATATCGTCGCTTGAAATAAGGGGTACTCCAAAACTCCTTTGTGTCTCCTCAAACCATGCAAAAACCCCAGCTCGATTATCCTGTAGAATGAAACAATGGACCAATCTTTATTCTCGGATCCCATGCTGTGTAGCTGGGGTTGTAAAGCCAAATCGGCGAGGTTGTTTTCACTCCGTTCAAGCCCTTGCAGATACGTATAATATTAATGCCACATCTTACTTAAAAATTTTGCTTTTCTCACTATTAAAGTAGAGTTTGCAGTTTGGTCTACTCTGTCGTTACTCTTATTTCGCAGGTTGATGTTTAGATAGACTATTGTTTGACTCATAAGGGGTGCCTACGAGATACAGATGGATCAACACCCAGGAAAGCTCCAGCCTGTACTATATTTCTAGCCGTTAAGCCGATATGTGTAAGTGCAATAAAGTCAGGCCAAATATGGTAAAGCTTTGAAACAATCAGATCCACCTACCTTAGCAGTGATAGCTTGAGAGGAGACTACGCGAGTGTCCCAGGCTAAAATATGCCGGAAGTGGTTTTTGTAGACGCCCCGGTTGGCCGTTCCAATAATATGGCTGATCTTACCATGAATTCCCATCATTCGTTCCATCTTATCAGGCCAAAAGTCTCGTAGAATAGGCGAGCTTCAACTGCGAGCCCAGTGAGCCTGGCAACACGGAGGCAAGGCCGAATACATTCGCGGCAAATCACACTTAGTGCTACTATCCGCATTCAGAGTAGGGAATGCTACTAAACGATGGAAAAACTTGCCAGTTTGAGTACAAGAGGGTACATAGGCCACCCGAGGACAAAAAGAAACATTCTACCAAAAGATGAAGGAATATTTCAAGACCGTGTCAAGGGCTGATGCCCCAGGGACAGTAAAGGTGCCAACAAAAGCGCTTTCAAGATAGCTTTTGTAAATAGCTAAATCTAACCGTCCGCCGATCATGATGAAAGCAATCCTTTATCTCCTCCATATGTACGGTAAGCTGCTGGGTAAATATTGTTTATGCTTCTCATTCTTCATCCTGAACTGTGACTCATGGAAGGCAGGTTACAAGACATGACGAAATCCCTTGACGTATTGGTAGTGCAGATAGTATTGGCCTCTCTTCTTCCGATTCCAAAACTTAATGCTGCTGCTTCTTGACCTATTTTTGCACGTATTCGTTCCATTTCATCAATACGAGTCAACAAGGAGCGCAATGAGGCAAAGCAATCACTGGTATTGCCTACGTTCTCACTCATAGATTACATTGCCTGCCCACACAGGCCAGTATATTGTCTCAACCTCGACATGTCAGTGCCTTATTGAATATCGAACGGTTGATAGGCAGCACGGTTCTCTGTTGCAATCACTGTTCGCTGGTTTTGGTTCAGAAATGCTCTAAATCCACCTTCTCACACATCTTCACCTGAGTCCAACGCTGATTAGTCCGCTTGTTCCTTCACAGAACTTGCGACTTGGCGCAACTGTTTTCATCTTTAGGTTTTAATGTCACTTTCTGATGCCGTGGATGGGTTGATGGTTGTCTTAGTTGGAGAAATTCTCGTGGACAAATAGGTTTCTTATGAACCACAAGAAATCCGCGGCGCCTCGCAGTTACTTATTGCAAATGTTTTCAGAACATCGAGCGAAGGAGATATCTCTCAAGAAAGTCCATGGAGATGAACCCTCATTTACCAAGATTATCTTCGTAAAAAACCCTCAAAACTCCTGAAGTTCCCCAATGCGGAGGCAAGGGCTGCCTTAGAACCGCAGAGTCAGGTCGGGGAAAGCATGCCCTATTCCTATTCCCCTACAACGCACCATGATCTGGCTGCATGAAAGCGGTTTGATAAGAAGCGACATCGGACGAACTGAGTCTGCTCGGCGAACCTCGATGGTCACCGATCTTACTTGCAGACAAAATGTAAGAATCAAGCCCGGAATCCAAGTGTGTAGAGCTACAGCCATTCGGAGAGAGCGTAGTGGATCTCTAGCATGAAAGCTGCATCAACTGCATGCAAGTCTGGCTTATGGAAGTGGTCCAAGACAACAGCTTATGTTACACAACATAAGCAATTGGCTCAATAGGGAAGTTTTTGAATTTTCTGTACCAAATTACTGTATACACTACTCATAGTAAGAAATGGTGCTTAGACAAGACGAACGCCTCATGCTGTGATTCCAGTCAATCGCCCGCAGCAATACGGCATAATCCGGCTGTGAGAATAACGCAATCCTGTTAATCATCTGGTGTATCATAGCTTCAGGTTAAAATGCCGCAAGCACTGCATGCCGCCTGGGGGTTGGTTCGGAACGCCCCGTTGATGCTGACTTGGAGCTTGAGCACAGCCCCTATGCCACGTACATTTCTGGATTCTGTGTTTAGCGAGAGGCCTGGAAAACCTGAAGAAACTAGAATTCAATATGCAACGTGCAGCATCGTTATTGGAAACAACAGCAGACTAATTTTCTTGACATTCACCTCCTCGGAATCGTTGCATCGTCATGCACGACGCTCCCTCAATCCGTGGACCACCGCACCATGCCTTGTTCTGCCTCCTCCGCGTGGTGTTTAAAACACTCACCCTGTATTGTCCTATACATTGTATCGTATGATGACTGATTGCTAAAGCCTATCTGTATCGCATACCCTGCCCTGTCAGACACAAGCAAGAATCTAGCGCCAAGCCAATCATGCACGATCAATTTTCAGGGTTCCCCTCCTGAGATCTTAATGAGGTTACTGCCACGGACACGCCGTATCCTATCATGAGAGAGTGACCATGTGTCAGTGCAGTTGGTTGCTTTTCAGCTTTTGCTGCAGTTATCGTGGGCCTCATTTCTCCATGTCATTAACGAAGGCTACTTGGAGCTTTGACGCATATATAATACGCTTCAAAGGCGCGATCTACAGAGAAATAAACTTGTCATCACAAACCTCCGGTCCAAATAACAACTTACCGCAATACCAGCATCTATTTTTCCGTTTCCCATAAGCGACATATTATCCCAGTAGTCATCATGAGACTCCCAATCACGCCCGCCATGGTCATCTTCTCCTCTTTCATGGACCCATCGGATCCCATGATTGAGGGAGTCCCCAAAAAAGGACTCACGGTCAACCTGTTCAACGATGGTTACTGCACCGGCGGTAAACTCGCTGGTTGGTATGAAAGGGATATCTGCTACTCGACGCAAGGGAACCGCGGAATGATCATCGCCAACACCAAGCACCACCCCTGCTATCGTGAGCTGCGCCTCCTGAGGAATGGCTTAATGGTTACTAATTATCTTTCAGTCACGGTCTACAGGGGGGACAGTTGCTCTCCGGGTGACACCGCCAACTTGAACACGAAGAAGTGCTGGGAGATTGGCAACCGTGGATCGTTCAAGATAACTTGCAGAACATAGTTCCCAGTGAGGCTGGTAATGACATTCCTTCATTTGTTGGAGAGCAACCATGATGAAAGTTCGGGTACTGCGTGTAGGTTTGAAGCATAAAGGACCAGAAAGTAATTATTAGTAAAGCTGGATAGCGAAAGTGGTTCATGGCTTTGATACAAGATCCTAACCATATCTGTTCATAAAAATCAACAGACAACATTGATATTGATCCCTATTGCGGAGTGAACGTTTTCTGTCAAGAACAGCAAGTTGAGCTTAACCTTGTGGTACCTTGGACTCTGGGGCAAGGCACTACCAGATTCATGTGTTGAGATATTCTTGGCCGATGTCGATGGATTGCGTGAAGTATAGTACCATACGTGTTTGGAAGTAGTCTTGAATCCGCTGAGAGAAATTGAGTTATTCTTGATCAGTGGCAGCGCAGGGAAACTGTTGCATGTGATGATTACATTTACCTTGATGGCGAACCAAAAGACGACATATGAACTGTCCCCTGGACGACTTAGTCCGAGCTAGTGTAGGGAACAAGGGGCCCTTGCAGAAACCTACATGTAGAGTCATAAGTGTAAGAAAATAATACGAAATATTTAAGTCGAATGATGTATGTGATGATCACAGTGTTGTTTAGTTATGTCGCTATTCATGATGTCTGGCTCGGAAAAAGAATCTTTAACTAAATACCTTCCCAATTGCTCGCAAATGAAGTAACGTTAGAAGCCTCCTCATGCTGAGTCCCTGCGTTCCTTGCAGGGTCACATCCAACTGCGTCTCCGTCAACCTCGACGTTGGGTTGCTATCGTCTATTCCATTTTATGAAAGTGAGCCCTATCTCAATGTCATTTCTTTGATTTACTTCTTTTCAGTCGTTTCCAGTCCACTTTCTATCGGACTCAAGTTGGTCAAACTGACCTTTTTAAATCCTCCAACCAAGTGGGCTATCGAAGATTCCTTGTATGAAACTACATATGGCCTTCCAGAGGGACCCGAACCTGTTAATTCTTGGCTTCTGTTGTTGGAGGTGATTGCTGATTGTCCTGGCCTTAATGCTCTCATAGCCTCGAGAAGCGTTGGAAAGAATCTCCTCCAAACTTGACGTGTGCTCGGCAGATAAGCAACGAAGATTCCGACACAGAGTTCGATACGAGACCAGAGAGAACTTGAAAAAAGAATCCGCTATCACCGTAAGCACAGGAGTTAGCAAACTTTTACAACTGAAATAGTATAACTTAAGAAAAGAAAGAAAGAAAGAAAGAAAGAACCAACCGGTGATTTTTTAGGATGTTGCAAAGAGCAGCAGTGTTTTGATGCGATATGCACTCACTACTGTGAGACTAATCCTAGTTAGCAACGGGTATATATCCGCATAGTTCAACTTACAATATACCAACGCTAAACATAAGCATTACGCCGATTTTCTTTCTTAGTTTCATATGTAAACTGTATAACTGAGTTGCCGGTAAAATGAGCATCCAAAGATCTAGTACCACACTGACAACGCCATAAAACAGAATGAAAGCGTTCACTTTAATGCATTTACCCTTCATTTCACCCGCCCAGCCAGACCAAAAGAAATTCAGAGGATGGCACGAGCAAATAGTGCCTGCAAAGGATTCAAGCAACAGAAGGCAGTTGAAAACCTGCGTACACCAGAGGATTATGCGAAACTTTTCATCGGGAAAGATTCGAAGGTGCATAAAGAGAATTGAAGCTTTGACGAAAGGCAGACAGGATATATACCCAAGTCCCAATGCATAGAATAGCTGTCAACTGTCAGAAAATAACGAGATAGATACGGTTCCTCGAGGGCGTGAAATTACCACTAGAAAGTCTGTGATTTGATCCGGGTTTAAAGTCCAGATATCTCGGCCCTCCCCGGCTCGATCGACTGCAAGGTATAAGCCAGAGACTGGAAGCAATTGGAACGCTAAGAGACCTTACTGAAGTAAGAAATCGACAAGAAAGCTACAATCTGAATCTGCTTACTGGTTAGATGACGGCCCATACTGTAGGAGGAACTGAAATCTTACGTATGCAACAGCAATGGTCATATCGTCCCAGCCTCAAGTTGAAAGCTTCATGGACTTATTTACCACGCGAACAATTATGAAAAACGACGGAAGTGCGAAAAATACCGGTCGAAACCACTGCATAGAATTTTCATGCTCGGCTAGGGGAGCACCGCAGGCTGTTTGCGTCGAGTTCCGGGCGGATGTTTAATGTATAAGTTACGTCATGACGTATAAATCGCGAGGATGTCGATTATCATACTCACCTAGCATCCCTTGACTGTGCAGTTGGACATGACGCAAGCCTGCACATGTGCCTTAGAAACTGTGTCATGGCATAAACATGACTGGTTGGTGGGGGCACAAATCGAGTAATTGATATTTTACAATAAGCAGGAGATCTGTTCCAAGATTCCTCATCAGTAACCAATTTCATCCAGATGGGAACTTTGGATTCTGACCGCACAATTTGGAATGCCATCCAGAGAGGGACTGGAATTGGCAATCATAAATGATCCCAGGCCGAGCAGGCAAGTAAGTCTAATGAGCAAGCGTGCAAGCACAGTCATCTCCAAAATAGTTACGGGTAAGGTTGTATGCCTTGATTCTCTTAATCCTGGGATTTGTTGTTTACTGGCAGTTTATGGACTCCTTGCCCTCGGCGAATAACTGCGATGAAGGAGCGCCAAAGAAGATTCGGCCATGTTCTTTGGACTCGGCAGATTCTGGATCATGGAGGCATGATATGTACACTAGTTTGGAGACCGTCAATCACAAAGAGCATGCCGCAGCCTTGGTCGCTCCGTGCTGTTAACAAGTCACCTGAAGCTCTAGGCCGGCTGCGGGGCGATATTGTGCGCTGCCGGCTGCATCGGCCGGACGCACCAGGGCATGCGAGGCCAGTTCCAGCTAGCTGGTGGACGTTTGCAGAGTAGCGGATAAGCTCGCAGCTAACACTGCCTCCCGGACAATTCCAGTGATGGAGGGGCTATCGGACTTGTAAGACTATCAAGGGAACAACACAGTTAAGATTGGTTGCCGAGCGAGATTGGTGTGAATATGTAAGCTGTGGCGCACGCCAAGTAGTTGTCCTTTGAGATATTGATGGTAAATTAGCGTGGGAACGTTGACCTGGAGTGGACCTGTAGATGACTGCAGGAAACAGGAGACTGGCAAGCCTGCACCTCGGCATTGCAAGTTTCTAGCCTATCCGCGACAGGAGGATTGTACGATTTTCTCATAACAGCAAAAGTTTTACACATCTTACTTCTCTCAAGAGTAAAGTTACTGATGTTTACCCAGTATAGCGGTCTATGCAGGTATATCATAACTAGCTAAAGCGGCGACTAGAAGCATCTTGGGAACATACTGGAAGACGGAGGCTCCTCCAAGTATCAAGTGAATACCAGAACAGAAGAATACGACAAAAATGTCAAGACAGTTTCGCCAATATATTGTTTTGAGTAAATTAACTATCGTCGATTGGCAACTTGAGCCGGCTTCTCATCTAAACTCCGCGCAATATTTTGAGTATCAGTTTGACAATAAAACTATCAAATATCACAGGAACCACAGGAAGCCAGGATTAACACGGCCTTGTCTTTGTCTTGTCCATTTACTCCCTAGCCGCCCGTAGATTTAGTTTGCCGCGCCACTTTGCAAGGCAGCCACTGGGGCACGTCACTCCGACGCGGACGATTTGCTTGGTGTCGGTGTTGTCGGATAGGACCACGCTTTGCACCCCGTGGACACCGTCTTGAGCATCTCGGTGTCCGCGGCATCGAGTAAAGCGAAAGTTGCGAATCAAATATACGAGGGCGCTTTTAAAATCTGGTATTACCTAGAATCATCTTTTGAGGTGCAGTAATACAGCCAGATTTGAGCTTAGTGACCAATGGTGGAAATACTCTCGGGTTTCTGTAAATACGAGGCGTGCAGAGACACGGCAAGTCGCAATCGGTAAGTTCAGGGAGAATCGTTCAACAACGCCGTTTGCGGCAAAGCCTTTAAAAAAAGTGAGTAAGGATCATAAGCTGTATCGAATTCGCCGCTAAGACATCGCACAGCGAATCAGGGATCACAGTCCTCGTACATTCTGGGGAAGACTTCAAATAACGACAACTGTCATTAATATCGAAGAGGTCAAGACAGTAACGATTATAAACCTTAAGAATGAGTTGAATATGTGTTACGCTGTTAATTCCTGCTTTGGAGCGGCCTAAAGTGTTCCGAGACTGAACAAATTTGCTATACCCAAGTCTCACATACTTTACCCATATGTAATGTCTTCTACAATATTTGGATGCCCGTGCTACGACGTCAGAAACGATATAATGCGATTATTTGATTCTTTTAGAGCTACTTCCATACCTTGGCGATTTGAAAAGTTGTGCGCGAGCGAGGCAACATATACTGACGACTCGATCTCATCCCCACCTCTTACTTGACACTAATAATGTAAAGCTCATTCATACACATCAATGAAGACAGAGGCTGTCTATCTACTAGAGGTCAAGAATTCAGTCGGAGGCTTTGGGACGGGCCACCAGAACTGGAAAAACTGGAAATAACGGTTGTGTTTACCAGGCACAGTATCTCATTTTCCATGCAGCAATGTCCTATCGGGTCCACCATTCAAGGCTAATCCAAGCCCATAAGCTGTTCCGTCGGACAAGCCTCTAGCATATCTCGATACTCATCAAGCAAGCCCTTCCAATCAGGATCATTCCTGGCACATACTCGGAAACAGCGTAGCCCCCCTGTGCTTCGGCCAATGAGAAGATTGCGGTCGCCTGCCCGGCTGTCGTAGGCGAAGTCCCTATAGACGATGTATTTCAGTGAAAGTATACCCTGCGGCCCGAAAGCCCAGTTCACGAAGCGGCGGAACCGACGACGGAAGTAGGGGCGTGGTCGACGTGGGTTGTCAGGATAGATCTGACCTGCTTGTGTAGTGAAACTTTGATTCTCAATGTTGGAGGCTGCATAATTCATGCCCGTTCGAACGACGTCATAGGTATCTTTCGAACAGCTACGCACATCGATGCCCGATTGGCGAATGTGAAGAACTTCCAGCGAAGACTTTGACCTAAAAGGAAGTACGATTGGTTTCTTATCAAAAGACTCAGTTATTAGCTTATTATACTCCTAATAATCAGGTTGAGTAGAACTGCGGATGTTTACCAAGTATTCGGGGGCGCAGGCCAGGCCAAGAAATTCCACATCAAGCCTCATAAGGGGATTTCGCTCTGGGTAACGCTCAAGGACATTTAGGCTCTGATGTGCCACGTTCAAGTCAGGCACATCCATTTCGGAGTCATACCCATCCATCACCCTGATATGGTATACGAACTTCTTCAGGGATGCCTCGTGACAGGCAACATACTTCCAAAAGATAAGAGTTTCCACCCCGAGACCGAACTTGCCAATGACAAGCTCCTCTAATCTCTTAAGTGTACTGAGAAAGTTCCACAAGGTGGGGTCAACGTTGCTTATCCGTTCCCCTTCCTGGATCTCCAGGCGTCTCAGTCTCCTGGGGACATAGCCGAATTTTATAGCTTGTTTCAGGAAACCGTCCCAATCATCGCATTTTCGGAGAGTGAGGGACTCTAGAACACCGAAATCGAACGCGCGTGTCGCCATTGCCCCGAGGGGAACCTCCGTGAGGGAGAGGACCCGGAGGACCGGAGGAGGGGGCTTGGTGAGGTGTGGAGGGGTAGCTGCAGGATAGAACGGGCAAAAAAGCTGAACCCGTCCGCAGGAATGTCATGCCCACTGCTTGGTCCAAGGCGCCATCGGAGGCTGTAAAAGTCGATGAAGTCTAATTCGAGCTTTTGTAGGCGCTTCGAGTGAACGAGAATGGCGAAAGAGAGCGCGACAAAATCCTCGACGTTTGGGGCGATCCATCCAAGACTAGTAAGCCGCGGGAACCAAGAAAGATCAACAGAATTATCGAGTCCACCATTTAGATAGCAGTTACAGTTGGTTACGAGTCGTAGGGATCGAAGCATGGGCTGCTTGAGACGAACCACCCCATCACATCCCAACATTGCTTGTGGAACACACATGCCAGTATGCCAGCTATTGTGTTATTAGCAGATGAAAACATATGAAGGTAACGTTTGGATACATACTCGAGACTGTGTAGTTGATTAACGTCGAGGCATTCTAGTAATTTCTTTGTCCTATGAGCGAGCCACCCGAAGTTGCTTCTGTCTCTGCTCTCCTGATGGGGACATTTGGACTTGATCCCAAATAAGACACTAGATTTAAGGCGGAGCTCTTTGATACGCCGGATATGTGCCTGGGGTACGTGGTTGGCAAGGTGGAATTCACGTTCGCTATCCAATTGAACAGATGCATACTACCAGATGAAAGGTATAGCAGCGTTATAAAAAGCTCTCGAAACTAGAGAGAGTGATTTTAGACCTGTGGGTGATAACTAGACCCCTTATTTAGCTCCTGAGAAAATATAAACTTGGCATCGGATTTGACGGACTTGCACGATTATCTCGCCTAAAAGTTCAGGCGGCAATCTGGTTAGCATCTTGATTCATTCTAATGCGAGATAGTGAAGCAGTGTATTTCTCGATTGCTGGTGGTCAAACGAGCTAGTAAAGTTTTGACCAAATTTTGGAAGCCGTTCATGCATGCAAATACAAGTAGTGGTGTGAATTAATTCACCCCAACGGTAGATGTCCAAGTTTTGTGCTAGGCATCCAACGGTACATTTGATAAGCCGATTCCGTTAACTGTCCGCCACAACAGTCTCAGGCAACGAAAGACGATCAATGTACCTTTAACATGTATGGAAGACAGGGTCACGTAATCAGCAACCCGACCTGCAACAGGCAGCTAATAAGTCACCCCCAATTACCACCAAGTAATTCTATTTAATATTCAACTGGGCTGTTATACATCGAAAATTAAATACCATGTAGACTTAGAACTGCATTTAGTGTATATCGTTAAATCTCTTTTCAAAATCGACATAGCTAGAATTACTGCCATCTACTGTGGTGATAATAGGCTCAATCTCAGACCTATCCTAGCTCTCCTATTGGTCAGTCTATTAGCCGGGGCATGCTATGGGTATTTTTCTGTTCCACTCATTGGCTATACCCATAGGTATTATCCACCCAATGGTGATCCTTCACATAGGCCATACTCATGGCCTTCCCATTTAACCAATTCTAACTCTCTCGTAACGGATAATACATAACCTATCTAAGAGAGCTACTTAGTTCCATAGCAGAGCATAGGCGGCTGTTTTCAGTATGTCTCGTCCCAGCCAGCCTCTCAAAGTCTTCCCCCCGCCAACCGACTTCTGTAGCCCCATTACAAGCGTTAAGCGCGAAGGGACGTACGATTTCTACGGCCCTCTCTCCACCTCTCGCCTCGCTGACTCCGCCTCCGATTTCATTCTCAAGCACTGCACTGCCGACAGAGACGGTCTCATTCGGGCCCTCTCCTCCCTCCTTATCGACTCGGCGGCCCACGTCCGGGAGCACGCCAGTCCTCCCGACCGAGAGAGCAGCACCCACTCAACCTGGTTGTGCATCCGCATCACCGCACCCTCGGATGCCTGGATCACGCCCCGCTGGCATCGCGACGGGCGCATGTTTGACTGCGCGTGCGTGGCGCCTCGACCGCACGCAAAATATGCCGTAACGCTGCTCGGACCGCCGACTCGGCTGCTCTGCCCGTCGGAGGCAGTGGACGCCGTGGTGCAAAAGGTACAGGCGCAGCACAGCAGCATGGACGAGGAGCGCGCAGAGCTGGCTGCGGCACTGGAGGGGATACCGCTCGTTGAGCTCCACGCGGGCCAAGTCGTGCGGTTCACGTGGGGAGAGTATGACTCACCAGTTCATTCGGAACCGGATAGCAGTACTGAGGACAGATTGTTTGTAAGCGTAATGTTTGGCTCTGAGGAGGAGTTGAAGTATATGTGTAGCCTCCGGGATGAGGTTTATGGAGAGGAGAGTATTTGGACATCCCCAGAATCTTCAGGGTAACTAAGTGTCCTCTTGGAGGTTATGAGTTTGTGTAGTCAGTACGTCTGTAGAGATTCAAATTTCCTTCATATGTGGCTCACTGCTTTAACGGCTGTAACTAGTGGTCCTCGTCCTACTCCCAGTCAACCATAAGCACAAACATTGCCTTTATCCTCAAATAGAAGTCGTATTAGAAGTTTTGGTTTTCAGAGAGACTGTTTCTTTAAACTCGACTTTGAAGCAAGAGCCGATGTTTCGGCGCCCAGACGCTTCCCATTAGCTTCCTGCGTCACTAATTGCGGACGTTCAGAAGTTTGTCATGAGGTTTCTATATTCACTGCCCAGAAAATCAACTGGCAGTTATGCACTTGTGTTTGAACATGAAGCAACCTTTCCTATATCATCCCCTCTCATTGACATTTGACGTTAACGCTGTACGACGGGTACTGGCTTGGTAAGGACTCTAAAGATCAGGAATGGAAGGTTAAGCTGAGGCCATAATGGAATTTTACTGTATTTCGCCGGTTTCGGTTTCATAAAACAATAACTGTTTATTGGATTCAGTCAACATTTTGCGGGCGAAGCAAACGACCATTATATGATGCCTGTTACTCTACACCCCTAGCCCACGATACGTATTCGTTCAACACTGGACCGCTTTTTCACACGATGCATTACTCGATCAACTCTAAAACAGCCAGGTTAATCTAGCCACTTCCACCGGCCTGCTTAGTGGATCGACGGTTCTTTGTTGGCAAGACCGTCAACTTAGACCGTAAAGTCGCCGAGGTGGCATATATGCGGATCCTTTGATCTCTCGTGAACTCGGACAAGCTGCCACACATTTACCGTGACGTTCTCCCTAGTGACGTTGCAAGAGCCCCATGAACTTACAGGCATTTCTGTATCTAAAGTGCGACGCGATTATTGGCATATTTGAGGAACCTGGTTATCAAGTCTCAAGCTTCAAACTTGAAAAATTAGAAGTTCAACTCATCGTAACCGCCTAGCCGGGTTGACGTGAGAAACTGTTTCTTCTGTGCTACTCTGTCGCTCTTGATGGGCCACGTGAACTGCGCCAGCCAGTCGTCAACAGTCTGTGACGCAACGATGCCGTTCCAGTGCAAATTGATGTCGTGTTCGGCAAACATCGTTTGGAGAAACTCGAATTGTGCTCTTGAGGCGTCGTCCGTGATGGCGTTAACCCTATCTGTCGAACTGGCCGTATGGAGGTGAACAGTGACGTCGAGGCCCTCGAGTGACCCGCGTTGGCCGCTGTAAATATTGTCACGAGTCTGTAGTCTAAAGTTTCCCGTAGGCCTTCATCTGATCAGGGGGTTTAACGAATCTCTTATCGGCGACTTCGTTGCCGCATCGAGGGAGGATAATGACCTGCTCATTGAAGAAGCTTGCACCGGTAGTGATGATGAAGACTAGGAGAAAGATGTCAAACAATTGGAAAAACCTCATGATGTCGATTGAACTCCAATGTCTACAAGTACAAAAACGATTTCTTTGGTTAGAAGTAAAGACAAAAGTTGCTTAGTTATAATGCTGTCGACTTCGACTTTTATTGTTAAACAATTGCTCTCCAGTAGAGCCACCTTAAGTTGGTTAGGGCATGCACCATTGAGGTCTGCATCAGTGTCCGAAATTGGGTATTATCAGTAAAGAAACTTGGGTCCTATCGTATTCCAACTTGAAATATGCAAGGAAAACTCTCAAGACCGGTGTATTGACTCTGACGACTATCCATACCCACACCAAAAGCGGATACCCCTTCTGTGCCCCGGAAGATGATGACAGTAGTTTAGGCTTCATTAACATGGATTCAATCTTGGATAGCCCAAGATTCAAACAACATGCTAAACATGAAGTGAGAGCGGGGGCTTAAATCTGGCAAAGTGGTCACGAAGACGGTGTGATCATTTTTAACCAGGCACGTGGAACTTTTGTCAGTTATGCTGCGGATATAGAAACGAGTCTTGGCATGAACACCTTCATGAAAACCGCTAGTTACCAGGGTCAAAACTTATGCGCTTCTTCTTAAACTTCCCGAAGCGTTCAGTGACCCGTATTGAATAATTGTTGAATCTCCCGTTCCGGTTGACGTACCTAATACGCAAGCGAGACGCAACGTTATGCCCATCTGACTGACTTACTTGGATATGAGACACAATAATGCTAAGATAATCCAATCTTGAATACGAAAAGTCCTCTCATCCGCAGGGTTCAGTGGAGTCCGTTAGCTTTGGAAGGCCTTTGTTCTTTGCAAAAGTGAGTATATCCAAGTCCCCTTCCCCAGGCCCACCTTAGAAGGGATAGTGCGTCGCGGCGCGATCTCGCCGAAACTCCTGATCTAGCAGGCCGGAAAGGAAGCTCCACATAAATAACAGGGTGAAATGGTAGTGCCTGAAAAGTGACAAAAAGAAGCTTCTTTGCAAATAGAGAGGTGATCATAACAACTTGTCACGTCTTTTCGAAGCCTATCACTGTGTGTCTATTTCAACAACTCAGGATTTTTGTCTCACTGTGTGGAATCCACATATAGTAAGCTTAGAAATTTGATGTTTGAAAACCTAATACATTATTTCAATAGATTTAACTGAGGAAATCACAAGTTGGAAAGGCATGGAGAGAAAATATCTGTGCTTCAGGAAGGCGAGATAAGTGACTGCCAGTTTTGTTGCTTAGAGTCATTCGTTAAGAGAAGTAAGATCACCCATGACACAACCTCTTTAATGGAAGCATCAAAATTCGTGTTCTTGCCGGTGTTAGTATGTATCATTGCCTCATTTATGCTTTGAGCACCTGCAAAACCAGAGCGACCCATTACTATAGCTGGATATAGAACCCGACGAGTTATGTACATTGGTCTTTGTCCTACATCACCTCTATCCTATGTGTGATTATAGGCAAATACATGATGTCAAGGAACAGAAGGGAGGGTAAACAATGTAATTCGAGATCTTGGATATGTTTACATCCATCTCCTTGAACAACTACCATTCCGCATCACCAACGGTGCGCCCTGATCGAAAGGGTTTCAATAGCGTCAAGGTGATCATATACCTAGTTAGAAGAAGTGTTGGTTCCCGGTAACACTCTCTTTGAATAGAGTCTGATGCAGGAGCTGGTTTCCTAGTGCACGAACGCGCGCCAATCAATCTCCATCACCAATTGTGGACGCTCAAAAGTTTGCGGTGGGTTTCCTCTGTTCACTAGTCGGAAGACCATTTGGAAGAAGCTGTGCACTCAGAAGTAAAGTCCCGAATAATTAAATAGACCCAGCTTTCCCATAGCGTCCGCTGTAATTGCCGGGTTCTTATCCTCTCCTTTCAATATGCGCCCCAGTCTCCCCAGCAGGGATATCCGGCCCCGGCCCCTGAAGATGCGTTAACGCCGCCTCCTGCACTCCTTTCGTGCTGTCCGTGCCATTATCTAGACCATTCTGTTGCCCACAGCACGGAATAATGACGCTTGTCTTGTTTCTACTGCTCGGCATGTCAAGTGCCGGGTTTGCGGTGAAGAAGTCGGCGGGGCGGATGTTCATGTGATGAATCTCGACTGGCCTTTGTTTCGTAGTACAAGTTAGTCAATGTTCATTCGCAACGTTCCGAAGAAGAAAGTGAAGCATGAAACGGTAGAAAAAGGGGGGGGGGGGGCAAAATGACTCACATCACAGGCCAATCCTCAACGCGCGGGTTATGCGTCAACCCAAACACGCTCCAGACAACAGGACTACTCTTCCTCCCACCACCTTCACCTGTGCTACCGTCGCCCCTCGTTTCACCGTCATCACTAAACCAATCTCCTCTTGCAACCATGTCCCACACACCACCGACCTCCTCCGTGCTCTGGTTGGTAAACTCGCCCGCGGCCCAGAACTCATCATCCCGATACCCCGTCACCCACACGTGGTGCCTCGCAAACTTGGCCCTCTTGGACACTTGGCTCTCCTCGTCCGCCAATAACAGCTGCGACGCCGACGGCGTGAGCTTGAAGCCAACGTTCCGTCCAGACATCACGTTCTTCTTGGTCGTGTTTTCAAACTTGACTACCCGGTTCAGCCTCGGCTCCGAGTCGATCCAGCTCGCCTTGTCCACCACTCGCTTCCGGATCTCGTAGTAGTTACCATGCGGGTTCATCGCCGCGCTCATCGGAACCGGCACGCTCTCCTCCACCACGACCCGCGTGTCCCCGTCCGCGTACGAGTCGATGGCCGGGTCGATCCGCACGGCAAAGATGTGCTGGTGGTTCTGCGCCAACACGCCGGGGGCCACCACGGCGCCGTACTTGGAATCTGTCTTGCCCTCGTCCATGGCCACGACGCTCATGATACCCGTCGCCCGCGTCTCGAGTGTGACGCCCCCCGCTGTATCGAGTTTGTACGCGAACACGTACTCGTAGTTCGCCAGTGTGACGACGCACTGCACGACGAACTCCCGCAGACGGGTGACGACGGCGCGGTTCGTCCGGAAGTTGGTGTGCTTCCACCCGATGCCGTTGTCCTGCTCGTGGAGGCACGCCACCGCCTTGGCCAGCGTCGGGTTCCCCTCGGTATCCGCCAGCAGCGCGTCGAGGTAGTGGATCGCGCCGAGGCAGTCGCACCCGAGCTCGAGATTGTTCGCGACGCGCCCGAAACCGCCGTCACCGAGGTCGAAGGCCTGCTTGCGGTGGAACGGCGGGCGCGGGTCGCCGTACGGCACCGTCAGCTCGCTGTAGCTCAGGCGGTAGAGCACGGGGCGGCCGTCGTAGCAGAGGTCGTGCAGGACGGCGCCCTCGCGCGGGGTAAAGCCGAGGCGGAACCGCCACTTTTGCCACTCGACGAGATTGTCGGCGTGGATCCTGAAGGAGGCGCCCTCGGGCTGGGTGATGTTGATGGGTTTCAGGTCCGCGCGCTGCGGGATGTCGAGGAGCTCGGGCACGTACTCGGCGGTGGAGGATCCGGCGTTTGCGAAGAGGGGCTTTGGTTTGGAGGACGGCGGGTGGGGGTCGAGGCCGTCGTCCGCGCCGCCTGTGGCGAGGCGGTCGATGCGGAGGATCTCCTTGGTGGTGAAGTCCATGACGGGGATGATGGGGATCGGGTAGCCGTAGTGATTCGAGTCGAGGTTGTTTTTGGAGGCGTCCCGCGCGAAGACGAGGCCTTGCATGTAGCGCGGGATATCTTCGCCTTCATCTGGACCTCCGTATGGCCAAGGGTCTATGGTGACGGTGAAGTTCTCGGGGAGCGAGAACTCGGCCATGGCATCTTTGAAAAGCTGGGACGCCACGCAAGCGTCTTGGAAAACCATAAACTCATCACTATGTGGATTAGTCGATATTCCACCAGGTGTCAAGTGTAAAACTTACGGCATGTAGCCGGTCTGACAGTGTGGCTCAGCGACAGTTCTCTCGACTTCCTTCCCCGATTTCAAGTCTATGACAGACTGCGTATACTCGGGTAACTTCCCGGGCTTGATGACATCGTATTGGAGTCGTGCGCGACGCGGGGGCCGGGGCGTCTCGTCTGTGATGACGCCAGCATGCTCTGCTTGGAGGAACGGCACCAGCTCGGCTTTCTTGGGCTCCTGCAGGAAGATTGCTCGAAAGAAGAGAGAAGAGTCCGAGGCATAGAGCTGGGTCACAATGTCCCGTGCTGTCTTGAACTCGTCCTTAGACAAAGCTGTCAAAGGGTGAGGGGTCATTTTGGAACATGTCAAAACCTGGTTCGCAATTCGATATGATCAAGTGTGAGAAATCAAGCGAGGACACTGGTGGTCAGTATCCTTTTTATCTATCATTCAATGGCGCCTAAGATGCAATGCGGGGAACGTTGCAGTAGTCCGATGATAGGAGCCTTTCAGCCAGCTACGGTTCTGACATCGATTGACAAATGCCGTAACAGGTGATCACATACGTGCAGCTTGTCGTGCTGTTCAGAACAACCTCGGCGGTGGACGCAGATATCCCGCTGACGAACTGCTAGATATGGTTATCGGCTCGCCCACTTGAGAGACCTGATCTCACGACGGCGGGGTAGAAGCCAACTTCTCGACCCTGAATGGCGTGGTACACACCAAGATGTCCAATCCATTGCTCATCGCTCGCGGGTTTCTCCAAACAGTTGGAGATTTCGTCGTCCCCCTTAGGATAGTCTACTGCCGCATCCGGCAAGTCCATGCGGTGTAAGACCGTTACTGGCCACGGCCACCATCGGCGCTTAGGTATTTGCCCCCCCACAGGCTCGGCGCGGGAGCTGGAGGATGGGGTTACTAGTTTGTTGGGCGCGAACTTTTGCACATTGCTTAAACCCGCTGGCACTCCACGCACACTCGGGCATAGAGGGCGAGCACTGCAAGGTTCCATCTCTGTCCAGAGCCCGGAATGATGCAGGACGAAAACTACAGTGCTATCAAACTGTACTGTACATGGCTGCTTGGTTAAGCGGGAGGCCTTCCCACAAGCAACACATCTCGGCACCCGAGACCCAAGGAATCTTCAGGACGGCTCAACAGTGGTGGGACGACCAGAGACAGGTTCCGCCACCCTGGAACCGACGGGCATCAGACAGCCGAGAGGGTGTGAAGGCCCACGTATCAAGCTAAAAAAGGGTTTAGTGAAGAGCCGCTTGACGAAGTGCTAACATGGCGAACAAAGGTCCGCCCTCTCATAAGTTTTGCCTTCAGTGTGTTTGTTTGGGGGAATCACCATTGACGCAGATAGGTATAGGTTCTTGAGTGGCTCTGCAACCTACGGACGGCCAAGGCATTGACTGACTTGCGGCTGCTGACCATTGACGAAATGACAATCGGCAGCGAAACCGTGCTTCATCGTCCGTTGTGCGGCAAACAAACTTCGGATCGCGGCAGGTCGTCATAGCCTCATAGATAGATACCCCGGCGACCAATGATTCTGATCGACCGTCGCTCGCCTCGGCATGACTCGATCCACAAAGGCAACCACACGACCGGGTGAGTCGGGGTTTGACGCAAAAGGCTGAGGCTACACGGAGTAAGGTAGTGGGCCCTGGATCGAGGGGATCAATGGGACTAAGAACTCAAGGGTTTGATGGATGCGCGATGCGACGATGCAACAGGTTTTTCGCTCACGTCGATTGGCCTGGATTGGCGGTTGATAGTCCATGTGGATAGCGTCAGAGGTTGAAGTCGACGACGGAGACACGGCCGAGACCAAGATGTTGACCCTCTGGAGATCGGGTCATGGCCATCCGCAACAGAGTGGATGCCGAAGGGTGCACCGTTCGCCGTGATACTGGAGACGCGCCATGAGGTGGCTTGCGTGGACAGCGTCGTATGGTAACTCCTGGGGGCGGACTTGGCGGTTGTCTAGACTTTTGAACATCAGACGAGTGGAGGGAAGCTCAGCCCCAAACGTGGGTAAACAGGGCTGATGCCATTTGGCTTTAGGGCTTTCTGCGGCGTGCGGCGGCGTGCTGCGATGTGTGCCGTTGAAGGAGAAATGGCTGTACGCAGTAAAAGTAAGCGTCTCATGTCCGCAAAGTTGGCGAAACGCACGCGGAATTTCGGATTGAGGTCAGCGTCGATGCTTGTTTCTAGGCACGTTTGTGGTGATGCGATGCGGAGAACATGTTGGGTGGACAGTGACGCGTAACGGAAGAAGCAGGTTTTCACTTTGTACTTTCTTTCCCTCCCCCTTCTGACTGCATAGAGCTTAATATGGCCGCGTCTTGGTTTTGACGGCGCGTCCCCTCCTCGTACCGTAGATGGAAAATACCAAGAGGTTAAAGTGCGTCAAGGCGAGAGCTAAGGCGATCTGGGTGACATGGTCAAGACGGCAGTGGAGAAGAAAAGCGGAGGACGGAGAAAGGGGCCCCCGGACGATGAGGGAGTCCCACGGGCAGGTTGGGAACGGCATGTCATTGGCTCGGGCCTGGATGGACTGCCGCCTAGGCGCCGGAAGACAGAGCGCGCCGTGAGAGCGGTGGCAGCCCACGACGAGATTCAACCGTGAAGGCACGATAAAGGTGAAGCTGCTCCAGAGCCAGAGGTGGAAATCACGGCAGTGCGTGACGGTTTCCTGGATCAGAACTACATGGTATGTACCCTGTTTACTACAATTATGTCTGGGAAGTGTGGGAAAGAGCAGCCAGACCGAGAACGTGGGACCTGCCCTTCTTCCTGCCTCCTTATGGACCAATCAGAGACGGAGAATGACCTGCAGATGAATACCTATTTTGGGCAAGACCCCATTCAGGGTGCTCCCTTCTGAAACGCACCAATTTATCTGATGTCGTGATGGCTCGGGGGATCTCCATCAAGTTCGGTCTGCTCTTCACTCCATCACCAAAGGTTTCCACCGAATATGATTCTGCGCCTTGATGGGTGGTTCCAAATTTGCTCAATGTGCCCGCTTTTCCAGTTTACGAGATGGATACACGCCGATTGAGATGGGCGTGGAAACCCGCAATGCCAATTACCCAAAGCTTGCTGAGGTCCCGGTCCAGATCACGAAGCGAAATCGGCATTAGGGTACGTACCTTGCTTGGCCAGGCTTGTCAGGGCGGTTCGGTTGACAACACGTGGAGGATGCGCGAAAAGATAGATACAAAGTACATGTACCCATACCACCATAGTACGTACGACTCACCTACACAGTACGTACATAGTCATGCGTGCTTTTGTCTCCCCTCTCCCCTGCATTGGCCTTGACTGGGCGAGACGAACACCGCAGAGGCCAGCAGTTGAGCAGATTCCCATCTTGACTTTGGCTAGCCGATGGATAGAGTTCTGGTGGGTAAGGGCGTTCGAGTTGGACTGTCCGACATTCTCCAGAGCCGAGCTCACGAAAAAACACGGCACGTGAGTGGCGATAACGAGATGATGATGTGTCCCCTCCCAGTGCCGCAATACGGGACACTTCAGGAGAGGGCTTGGCTTATCTGAGTAAGACCCGGGCTGTCAGCTCAGGCAACCAGGGCAGGCTAGTCGTGCATTTGACACGATACGAGACTCGAGCGAGACGACGACGTCGGATTCGACCAGTAACCATGGCGGGATGGATCCTTCTTCTGCTTCGGACTGCCCCTGCTCCTCTTCAACCGTCGCCTGCTGGACCACGATGTTCCCCTTCGGCAGCTCCCTCCGAGCATAGATCTGGAATCTTCGGACCACGCGGACATGCGTTACTCTCCCTCTTGTCGCATTGTTTCGTGCCAGGCTGTGTCCATTGCTCTCTGGAGAACGTGCACTTCCAGGCTCGTCTGGTCCCCAGCAGAGAAAAAAGACTTGTTGTTTTTCTCTCTCTCTTCTGCCTCACTTCTTATGTACCCGCCCGCGCTGTCTCATCCATCTGATCTTGTCTGTCTTGTCGCTTGGTATCTGCTGTGACAGGCAGGTCTCCTGCTTGATGCCAAGTCCGACAAGTGGTATCAGCATCGGCGTCCCATCAGCAGCGGCGCCAGCGTCCACTCGTCCCCCTTGTTGCCCCTATGCCAAAGCGTGGTGTTCCGCCGCCTGGCTACTGGGTAACATCCGCACCAGGGACGATCGCGCGGCCGGCCGGAAGCACCTTGCGCAGTAGTGTCGCTTCAACGTGACGCGGACCATACACGGAGACCCGGAGGCTATTGCGCGTGTGAAGACTCGGGAGAAGTTGCAACGTCGAGGCCCCCTGTCACGGCGCAGACCGCGAGGGAGGTATGCCGCGTATCCACCGTGGCATCGACAGACAGGGAAGGCGAGGGGGGCAGGAGCACCAGCCGTAGACACGCCCGCATCAGGCGGAAGGGGCAAAGGCAAAAAGGAAGGAGCCACTCGACAGCGATTTTCGGATTGCGAATTGTTCAACTCCCCTATCGTAATTTTCCCGTCACTTTCGGTTTGCCAGGTTGGCTCTTCCGGATTTCCTCCCTCCCTTGTGCGTCACAGCTATTAAAGACGCGCCCTGTGCCAAGTCTCATCCCGCCTCCCGTCTGATGCTTTTCTTGAGGTTTGCAGCTGTCGCCGTAACGTAATCACAGGCACGGGGTCACTTTCGTTTGCATTGCGTGGGTTGCACTGCGCGTACCTTTCCGTACTCCGGGAAAACCCCCCCCCCCTCAAAAAAAAAAAAAAAATCCCAACTTTTTATTCGGCACCGAGGACTCTTTTTTAGTTTCGAGTCTCGAGTCTCGACTTCTTAACCTTTACGATATACCTTCAAGTCCAGTTAGTGTGCCTTGTCTTAATTGGGGCCTGCTCGGCACCGGCACGCCCAGCACAGCACACAGCACAGCCTGCTTCCAATCCAACTTTTTTCGTCGTTCTACACGTAACTCGACAATCTCCACCGTCATCCAAGTCGTGGCCTCCAGCCGCAGCCGCAGCAACAACAGCCGCATCGCCTTCGCCGGTCTCCCTTTCGGAAAAAAAAAAAAAAAAAGGAAAAAGAGTTGTCATCGAACCAGTGGGAACTCGACGAACAGGGGAAGAGAAAGATAAAAAAAGATAACCACCACTAAACAAGAGACTCACCAAGTATTTCACGCCAATCGTTTCTCCCCCAAGTCCTTCGACCTCAAGGCAGACAGCCGACAGAATATAATCAACAACTCTGGCTCTCTACCCGGACCTCGATTTTTGACGTTGGTTTCCTCTCGCTCTCGCAATCCCTTGGCGACTTAGATCGATCGTCGGAACCTTATCCAGCTCCTCCCTAACAACCAACAACCAAACGGCCAAGCCCCTGAGGTAGGTATGTTCCTCGTCTGCCATTACGTCCCCACGCCCCACGCCCTCTCTATCCGCTACTAGCTCATCCCTTCACTACCAAAACCTTGACAAGCTCCCTACCCCCTTTCAACAAGTTTTCTCCTGGCTCAGACCCAAACGACTTCATCTACCTGCTAGCCCTACCCGCCCGCTGTCGTTGTTCTGTTTGTATTGCGCCTCAACCTGCTGCCTCTTACCCCATTGTCCTAATCATTCCCAAACTAACATGATCTATCTCGGGTTCGCAGGAATCAATGAGCCATAAGCTATAGTCCGAGCCTTGGAGCTTCCTCGACCCTTCCACCTTGAAACCCCTATTCTACATCTACAACTTTCTGCCACTCTGAAATTACGTCGCATTCGTTTCTTCCTCTGTCGACTATTCTTTCCACCGTCCAATTCTACGATCCGATCAGAGGTTTGTCCCTCAATGACTTCATAGTCGCCAATCGAATCACCCCAAGTCAACACTCTTTCACACAACTCACAATGCTCACTCCTCGGAGAGCCGTCGCGGTAGCCGCGTTCCTCCTCATCGTCTTCTACCTAATATCATCCTCCCACGACACATCAGCCGCCGCGAAAGCACCCGTCGCTGCCTCCAACCATGACACGACAGACTCCAAAAAGTCCTCAAATACTCCTGCCCCGACCGACGACGAGATCAGACCCTCTGCGCCCAAGGTTGCGACGCAGAAGCCCATGATGGACATGTCCAAGATGTCGCTGCACGACAAGCTGGCATACCAATACCCCTACGATCCCGAGACGCGCTTCCCGGCCTACATCTGGCAGACCTGGAAGTGGACGCCCGCCGACCAACAGTTCGACTTCCGCGAACAGGAGGCTAGCTGGACCGAGCAGCACCCTGGTTTCGTTCACGAGGTTATCACCGACAAGGTCGCAGTCAACCTGCTGCACCTCCTTTACGCATCCGTCCCCGAGGTCCTCAATGCTTACGACGCCCTTCCCCTACCCGTCCTCAAGGCGGACTTCTTCCGATACCTGATCCTGCTCGCGCGCGGTGGCATCTATACCGACATTGATACCTACGCCATCCGCTCCGCTCTCGAGTGGATTCCTGAGCGCATCCCGCGAGAGAGCGTGGGTCTCGTTATTGGCATTGAGGCGGACCCTGATCGCCCCGATTGGAAGGACTGGTACAGCCGCCGCATCCAGTTCTGCCAGTGGACCATCCAGTCCAAGCCTGGCCACCCTGTCTTGCGTGAGATTGTCGTCCGCATCACCGAGGAGGCTCTGAAGCGGAAGAGATCCGGCCAATTGGACAACATCATCGACAAGAACGTAGTTGAGTTCACTGGTCCCGCCGTCTGGACAGATACCATTTTCGACTACTTCAACGACCCCCGGTACTTTGACATGAAGAACTCAAAGGGCTCCATAGACTGGAAGAACTTCACGGGCATGGAGACGTCCAAGAAGGTGGGCGATGTTGTGGTACTTCCCATCACCAGCTTCAGTCCCGGCGTCCAACAAATGGGCGCCAAGGATTACGATGATCCTATGGCCTTTGTCAAGCACGACTTTGAGGGTGAGCATTTACAAATCTAGTCTTCGGCGTGAAACTTTGGCTAATGGCTGCTAGGTACCTGGAAACCCGAAGAGCTCCGCCACATTGGCGAGCAGAACGAGGAGTCGTAGACACTTTACCGACGTACGATAGTGACGATACAATTTCTCCTTCGGCATATGTCTTTTAATATTTGTATTTCGAGCGGAGTCCTTACCCATATGTCACGGGTTGGGCATGTTTCAGAAAACCCCGTTTCGACTTACCGAGTCGTCTTTGTTTGGCGAGAGCGGGAGGAATCATACACGAACTGCATACCCTAGGAGAACTGGAAGAGAGCATAGAGCTTCTTGGCATAGAGTCTTGTTACATTGTTTTAACATAACGGAGAAGAAGATGAAGAGGACAGCCCCTTACGGAATAGCGTTCGGAATGGAGTGACAAGGCCACATTCTGGTCTAGGAGGAGCTCGATATCTGGGAGGCACGAGCGGTGGGAAACTTATCAACTGCAGTTCCCGAGAGCATCGTGGTACATATACCCTAAAGCAGTTTGAAAGCAATGGAGCGATTCTAAAAGTTGATTTCTTGAAACTCTCGGAGCAGAAATTGGCAAAGTCCACCACCTCCAGCTTGCAATTGCTTCAGCCCGTTCGAGTCAAGGTGGATGGATCGTCATCAAGACCTCGCGTAGTATTCGATAATTGCGTTGGGTTTGCCGAAGCTTCCGACTTAAGGATAGAGTTTTAACACGAGCGAATGCATGCCACGTCCTCGAAACCAGGCGAGTGTGTCACCACGCGTTACCCTTCCACAGTGTTTTCCCACCCGCGGCCCCTTTTTAAAGGGAGTTGTTCCCTGTGCGGCGGGTGTAACCCCGCACGGGTTCTCCGCATTTTGGCATCTCAGCTGTGGAGGGGAGCTCCCTTCCAAACCCCCTTTGCCAAGGCATGTACCCCAACACGGTGCGGGGTGACGGGGGCCAAGCGGCCAGACGCGGCGGCCTAGGACGTTGGTCACTTCGAGGCCAACCTCCCCGCCGCCCCCTCTTGTTCTACCGGCGATACACCGAACTTGACGAGTTATTACACGAAGAGCTCTCAAGCCAAAGTTGAAAGATTGAGAAGCGAGCCATGATAACGTCATAAGGACCATAAACCATCCACGTACTTCGAATTCCAAGTTTTAGGTCGTAGCTTCATTCATATTGCGAGCTCCACCTCTCAAGCGGAGGTTAAGCGCGGGTACACGACGATGTCTTCAATGGCATTCGCACGTTTAGCGACCAGCCTTGCGGCGCGGAGAAGCTTGACGAGGACCAAGTACTGGAAAGTTGCTAATGTGTTATCACAGCGGAGGAGGTTCTCTTCCGGCCACGAAGGGTTGAGTTTCAGCCAGGGCCCGAGTGAGGTACGTTAGGCCTCTGCTGGTGAGAAATCGGCGAAGACGCGGATCAAGATCAGTGATCTCGTAGTTCGCCATGAGAGCCTCTACAGACGCATGGCTTCACTAGATCTCACCGAGACAACACTATCCAAACAAGCTGACACCCTGCAGCCCCCGCTTCTCACACAAACCATCCCGGAACACTTCTCTCAAGTCGTCTCCCTCCACGGCGACCTCCCCGCCGTCATCGCGCGCGCGCCCACCGCCCTTACCTCATCGTCAACCTCCACATCAGCTCCTCTGCCGCCCGCCTCAACCACGACCCTGACCTACGCCTCCCTCGATGCCCTCTCCAATACCCTCGCCTCGTCGCTCCGCGCCCTCGGCCTCCGCAAGGGTGACCGCCTCGCCGTCTCTCTCGGCAACGGCGCCGAGTTCGCCGCCCTGACCTACGCCGCCTTCAAGCTCGGCGTCGTGCTGGTCCCGCTGAACCCGGGGTTCAATGCGAAGCAGGTTGGTGCGGCGCTGCGGCATTTGGGTGTAGAGGTCCTTGTGATTGGTAAAGTTACGGATTTGCCGTACAAGCCGTGTCGTGGGCGGAGTAATCTCGACCTCCTACGGACGCTGGTGCCGGATTTGGAAAAGGGGAGGGTGGAGAGCGAGCAGGTGCCGAGTTTGAAGACTGTCGTGGTGCTGGACAACGCGGCCTCGCATCCGCTGGTCGAGTTCCCCGCGTTCAAGTCGCTGACGCCGTACGATGTGTTGTTGGATGGGTCCGACAGGCCCATTGTGCCGGATGCGCCGCTGGATCCGGGCGAGACGATCAACATCCAGTTCACGTCGGGGACGACGTCCCAGCCCAAGGCGGCGATGCTGACGCACACGGGCATCCTGAACAACGGCCACCTGATCGCGAAGAGGATGGGGCTCGTGCCGGGGGACAGGATCGTGGTGCCGCCGCCGCTGTTTCACTGCTTCGGGTGCGTGTTGGGATACATGGCGACGGCGACGTCCGGGGCGGGGATCCTGTTCCCGAGTCCGGCGTTCGACCCGGCGGCGACGGCGAAGATGGTAGCGGATTACGACGCCACGGGGCTGTACGGGGTCTCGACCATGTTCGTGGCGGTGATGGAGGCGCTGGTGGCGGGGAATGTGGTGAGGCCGGAGGACATGCCGAAGGGGTTGAGGAAGGGAATCGCGGCGGGGAGTTCTGTGCCGGAGAGCCTTATGAGGAGGCTCTACGAGACGCTGGGGCTGCGGGATCTGGTGATTTGCTACGGGATGACGGAAACGAGCCCCGTGAGCTGCATGACCGCGCCCGACGACGCGTTTGAGAAGCGCACGGGGAGCGTGGGGCGGGCGATGCCGCATACCGCTGTCAAGATTGTCGACCCGCTGGACAGGGGGAGGATCGTGCCGAGGGGAGAGAGGGGGGAGCTGGCGGCGGCGGGGTACCTCGTGATGAAGGGGTACTGGGGCGACGAGGAGAAGACGAAGGAGGTCAGGCGGGTGGAGGAGGACGGGAGGGTGTGGATGTACTCGGGCGACGAGGCGTGCATGGACGGGGAGGGGTACGTCGAGATCACGGGGCGGATCAAGGACCTCATCATCCGGGCGGGGGAGAACATCCACCCGTTGGAGGTGGAGAACTGTCTGTTCCAGATGGATGGGGTGAAGGAGGCCGCTGTGGTGGGTGTGCCGGATGAGAAGCTTGGGGAGAGCGTCGCTGCCTTTGTGATTGCGAGAAAGGAGTGGGCTGTGGATGGGAAAGGGGGTGGGGAGAAGGCCATAACGGAGGACCAGATCAGAGAGTGGGTGAGAGAGCACTTGTCGAGTCATCTTGTGCCGAAGCATGTGTTTTGGGTGGATGAGTATCCCAAGACACCAAGCGGGAAGATTCAGAAGTTCAAGTTGAGGGATATGGCCAAGAGACTGCTTGGCACAAACGAAAAGTCATAGGATGGAGGAGTAGTGTTGGGTGGGGTACGCGATGGAAGGTCAGATTCGAGGCCTATGGGGACGATGTAGCTCGGAGGGTGACTTGAAGTTAGTTGAAAACATCGTGGATTTCTGATGAAAGCTGACGCATGAGCTTTGCAGCATGGCTTAAATAAAATAGCATCATGGTTGAATAACATCCATGCACGGTGGTCTGCAAGTCCGTGAGATCTGCTCCCATAAAAAAAGTATCAACATTGCAGATGACGTTGAACGGGCCTGGAAAAGTCTACATACATCTAGGGTGCTGATGGTCTTGTTCTTGTTTCAGTCTTTCAGGTGCATAATGTACGGTTTTACGCTGGTGGAGATATCGTCGCTTGCACGAGTGCATTGAAAGATGCGGGCGAGAAGGACTTGTATAATAACTGACATCAGACATCGCGCAAAACTTGTAAAGGATCAGAATGCTTGAACGCTGGCTATCATGTTTTTCCATCATAGAGGAGGAGAGAGAGGGGGCGAAGTCATGATCTTGAGGAGCTTCTCAAGAATCCGTGTCCTAGGGCGTGTATTCGCTTCTTATCTGAGGCTTTCCATATCTTTCTATGTTGCCTGGACTACAAGCTTTTCGTCCTCTTAATGGCTGACATATGCTCGCCAGTAAGAGGCGTGGTGACAATCCCCGGGGACGGAGCGCGATTCATATGTAAGGCCAGCAAATATGGGTGTCATTCACTTATGCAGGGATTTTGCAGGTCGTTCTCAAATTTGTCCGGGTGGGATAATCCTTGGGAACCAGGTTGCTGGGGGAAAGACACCTGGTCCTTTGGCCAACACGCATGGCACAACGGCAATAATCATGAGTGCCACATTGATAAATCATAAGGGACGGAACTTTGCTTCACGAATCGATTACAACCGTTATGGCTAGTGCTCGACCTTGAGCGAAAAATCGACGTGCGGCACACCCTGGTGGATGGCGCTCGTTGAAAGAATGTCCACATCTGCTCTCCTGTCAGCATCGCGGTTCCAACCCAGCTCAACAACTCGAATCGGGGAGACTCACCATTACACACGTAGTTCTCCACGTTGTCCAACGTCAAACCGCCTGAGACCTCAACCAAGAAGTGCTTCTTCCCTGCCCACTTCTCCTTCAGGCTCTTCGCGGCGACCTTGACGCCCTCGCCGGTGAAGTTGTCCAACATCACGACATCCGCGCCCGCCGCAATCGCCTCGTCCGCCTCGTCCTCGCTCTGCACCTCAACCTCAACCTTCAGACTGAACCCGCCAACGCTCTTGGCCGCCTTGACGGCGTTGGTGATGCTCCCCTTGCTCCAGACGTGGTTATCCTTGAGCATGATCATCGAGCTCAGATCCATCCTGTGCGCGTCCGCGCCGCCGATGAGCATGCCGTACTTCTCCACCAGCCGGAACCCAGGCGTCGTCTTCCGTGTGCCGGCAAGGATGCCCGCGTACCCCGCCGCGCGGAGGTTCACCAACATGCCCCTCGTCATGCTCGCCACGCCCGAGCACCGCGCCAGGGTATTCAGCGCCACTCGCTCGCCTAACAGGATCCCCCGCGTGGGGCCCGTGACGGTCGCGACGCGCATCTTGCCCTTGGGGGCGCCGCCGTGGCCGCGCAGCTCGACGTGCGACCCCTCCTTGACATGCCACTCGACGGCGCAGCCGCACTGCGCAAAGACCTCGTCGACAAAGGGCCGGCCCGCGACGATGCCGCCGGATTTTCCCCACAGCGTCGCCGTGCGCGGGTCGTTGCCGACGACGAAGCCGCCGTAGTCGAAGGTGGGCGTGTCCTCGGCCAGCCAGGCGGTGACTTGGGTCTTCCAGCTGGGCGGGAGGAGGTGCTCCGGGGAGCCGTGCTCGAGTGGGACGTCTTCCATTGCGATGTGCGGGGGAGGGGTCGGTTTGGTTCGTGTGTTTGTGGGGTTTGGTGTGTGTTGGATGGCTTACTCGTCGTGGTGTCGTTTCGAGAGGGAATTGAGTCGCTTGGGAGAAGTTATGGAGGACGCTGGGGGAAGTTCGCAGGTCGAGGCGGAGGGATTTGTATGACAAGAAGCTAATCGCCACGGTTTGGAATTCGTTGACGTTGTTGCCGTTGCCGGCTTCTGTCGGTGCCGTACTCTGCCGAATGGTGGGGTGTGAGTGCCTGACAGCTGAAAGGGGTACTGTACCAGTCGGGACCAGCTGGCCTTTAACCTTCTTAGGGGCGCAACAATGCCATAATTAAGACAGGATGCCAAAGTAATCAACAACAAGAATAATCTAATCAAGGAAACACAAGAAGATATCGTCAATTTCACAGTATCGATTTCTACTGCATGTTAACAGAAAACCACACCTTCAGCAAATCTAAGCACGACTACTACTGTGCATGAGTGTTGACCTTAGCTGCCTGCTCATAGAAACATCACTGTTAACATCACTGTCGGGTATCTGACTGTAACGGATGTGCTTTTAGTGACGGCTTTCAATTTCTTGACTTGCTACATGCTCGTACGCAAATTCATTGATTTCTCCCCCTAGATGACTCAAGTTGTGATTACTTTGGGCACAGTTCTCAGATCTCAAGCCTGCTACGGTCCTGCCACGTATGTACGCACATCACACATGAGCTACTGCTGCCAATTTACTCTTCGCTCAACCCTACCAACTTATTCGACTCGTCCAAAAGACTGATGGCGCTGTCTTTATCATAAGCCCAGACGGCATGTCCAGACGCGCCTTCCTGCCATTTCTTGCCGGCCGGTATGGGAGGATCCACAGCACAGTTGTTGAGATACTTTCCACCTCGACCCTCCCACTCCTTGCTCAAAGCAGCGTAGATGGTGGTGGCCGCTCCCTGAGGCACGCTCTTAAGCTCATTCTTGTCGTCCTCAGTCATTGAGGAAATCCAAGCCGTAGTGTCCATATGCTGGGCCAGGTTGGTAAAAATGACGCCAGGGTGCAGGGAAAGGGCGTGCAATCCTTTGGAGCCGTAACGCCTCTCTATCTCGTTGGCGAGGTAGATGTTTGCCGTTTTCGATTGTCCATAAGCGATCCAAGGGTTGTAAGGTTCTTTCTCGAAGTTGAGATCATGGAAACGAATACCACTGTCGTTGTGGGCGATCGAAGAGACAGCAACCACGCGAGATTGGAAAGAAGGCGTTGTACCTGAAAGGAGTGCAGGCTTTAGTAGCTGGAAAAGCAGAAAGTGGCCCAAATGATTAGTGCCGAACTGAAGCTCGAAACCATCTTCGGTCTTTCCCTCGGGAGTGCACATGATGCCGGCGTTCAGTATGAGTAGGTTGAGTTTCTCGCTCTGATCGAGAAAAGCTTTAGCGGCCGCTCGCACGGACTTGAGAGAATCTAAGCGTAACTCAAGTGCGTGGATAGGTGCGCCAGATTTGCCGTCAGGGCCTGCCAAGATGTCATCAATGGCTTTCTGAGCCTTGGTTGAATCCCTGGCAGTGATGAAGAGGGTAACCCCAGTAGCATGAAGAGCCCGAGCTGTCTCAAGACCGATACCCGAGTTGGCACCCGTCACGAGAGCAACCTTGTCCGTGAGCTTGCCAACAAGCTCTTCATCTTTGACAATTTGAAGGGCCGTAGGCCGGGCGTCTCCAGGACCCTTGGGCTTGGCATAGGCGGCAGCGTATCGAGACATTGTAAGTTTGTCTTCTTTGGTGAGTTCCCGCAGGAAATATGGAGTTGAAGTGGTCAAGGATGTTGAAACTTTGGTCAAGAGTAGGAGTGATTTAATAGCCTCGAAGTTCTTTTTGGGAGCAAAGCTGCTAGCCTTTTATACCTTGGATGTTGGAGTGGGCATCATTGTGTGAATAATACTTTCAGAAAGTACATAAAGAAAGTCGGCATATTCGGAGTATCAAAGTTCGATTGGTAAACAGAATTGACCTCGGTGAGACATTCAGCCGCTCATGGAGCTTGTTTGTCATTAATACCCACTCTCCACATATGATTCAATAGGTTAGGACACCTTTTAAGGTTACCTGATTTGTCATGAGCACTTCAGCTGCCTCTAGCTGGTTTGCGAGTGTGCCTCGCGCTGCAGTCTACTGCGGTACACCTGCATTATCACCAATGATACCATTAATTCGTCTAAATCCATGTCTCAGACCCTTGGCGTTCAATCTCCAGAATAGTTTGTTGGTGGAAGGTGTTTTGTTTTATTGCTTGACAGTAGTGTATATTGAATGGCCAGGGCGACGATAGATGTACATGGGCTCTGTCTCCTAAGACTCTACTGAAGCTAAGCGATAGTGAGTTGCCATGCTAAGGGGTGGGATCACCGCCCCATGCATTACGTCTCTCGGCCACTTCAGAACATCTTCCCATTCATCTCCAAGGACCCTAACAATATGTTCAAACAATATGCCTGGCCAGTTTCGAGTGCACCAGTGCCCTGTTTTAAAGCTCATCAAGACTGGAAAGTGAGCCAGAATAATAAGAGCTACGGCATGTTGTTCCGAGCACATGTCAAGGAAGACCTCTTGCACCTCAAGTCCCCAGCCCCAAACCTGCATGATATGTCCAGGGTTTTCGGGATTTCTTAAGAACGTTGCAATGTTGTGGAACAGTAGTTTGACAGCATGGAGACATACCGCTCGCTGTCTTCCGTTACATCGATCCTCGATGCAGTCTTGAAGCAGCGCTAGCTGCGGGAAACTCACTTCGAGATCCTGCGCGAATTCTAGGTGACTGGAGCCGAAATTGACCAGAAGCCACGCGTCTGAAGTTATTTGTGGACCAAACTTCTGCTGAACGAACGCTCTGGTACATCTGCCAAACCGGAGTCCATGTATGAGCTCTTCGACGGGGTTAAATTGCGTCTGGGGGGAGAACATGCGCGCGGGACGCAAGACAGGTTCCGCCGCCGCATACATTGATGTGAAGGCAGAGAATCCCAGCAAAGCTCGAGAATGGGCCTCGTCAAGGAGCTGGAAGTGCGGTCTGGCCCGGCTGATTGCGGCCTGCTGGTGGGCGACGGCCCTAGCATACCACTTAACCCCGGATCGGTCCTCACTGAAGAGCTGGAGGGCTGCAACGGCAAGTATGCTATTCAGCAAGTAGTGGTGAGAGAAGCCCAGACGAACATAGTCGTATTGGACGTGCCTCATGGCATCCGAAGAATCATTTGCGACGGGATGCCTGTGCCAGTACTCTAGCAGTTCGAGATCAGCCAGGCTATCTTCGTTGAGCGGCATGGTTCTCAGGCTGGGAGACGAAAAGCTACACGAGATGTTTGCCCGCTCACAATGTCGGCATTGAGGATGTACCTCGTTACACTGGGGGTGGCGGAGGAGGGTCAGTTTCAAAACTGAACGTGGTCGTGCTCAAAGCACTCCGTACCTTATAGTGTCGCTCCTTGCATTGCGTACACCCTTCCCGAGACTTCAGGTGTGCTTTACGCCTTCTCATCATCTTTGGTCAAGAGAAGCCAGCTCGATAGGGTAACCCTAAGTCGTAAGCGATATGTGTCCTTGAGAAATCGATTCAAGGTGCCGTGTGAATACGGTGATGGAGGGGAGTGATGCGATAAGAAGATAAATTGTCGCGCCAGTAAATAACCCAGCAGTATGTCGCATGTCTCCGGACCTAATTACCTTTGGCCAGGTGGGTCCTGGCCGTATCAATACGGGTAGCGACGCCTCACCTCTCGAACTATATTGAAACGAGTCATCTAGCGTAGCCTGTTGTCCGCCTAACTGACTCGCAAATGCTTAGTTGATTGTACATAGTAGTAATAGGCGCCGCCGGGTGGACCCGGACAATCGCTAGTTAATATGGGGTCCGCCCAGACCAGCCCAAACGTGTACGGACATTGTTCATTCACAAGTTCCGAGGGAATTGATACAGATGAACAAAACGAACAGAGGTAAGAACCGTCGCTACTACGACATGCGGATGGGACATCCACATTGTATCTGTCCTTTGTTCCCATGCAAAAACGAGATGTCTTGAATCATACTTGCCACTAGCGAATCCAGCAAACGCTGTTCCACAGAACCTGCTGCAAGCCGGCTCCCGACTTCTGAATCCCGGCCATCATCAACAATGCGGGGCCGCTTGCTTCGCAGAAGGTCCCAGATATTCGACTGCATTGCTCGCGAAGGCCAAGATAGTAATGAAATCTTCAGAGAGTGATTCCTCTGGGCTAAGTATAGCGTAAAGGTAGGACTGTCTTTACCTGTTGGAACGATTACAGGAATCTACTCAAAACAGACATAAACCTTTGGCGGGCGGCTAGACTATCAAATTCGAAGTTAACCCCCCCCCCCCCCCCCCCCCCCCCACACCACAAACCAAAAAAAAAAAAAAAAAAAAAAAAAAAAAAAAAAAAAAAAAAACCAAGAATGGCACCTACAGCTAATGAAAGGGCTCAGGCCAAGTTCTTTGCTGTCCTCGAGGATCCTCGAAGATACGATTCGACAAGTTTGTTCCTGCCCAACACATCGGCTCAACACATAAGCAAAGGCTTACAGTTGTAAAACAGACTTCAAGAACAGAGTTATGATAACGCGAACACCTTCCGGTGGCTCCGAGCTGACCAACATGGTTAGTCGTCCGCCGCCGCGCCGGGGGAGCTCGAGCAGTCAAGGCTCGGTCGATGAGCATCACCACATAAGGAACAGAATCAAGAACTGGATTTATCGTCCCGCCATATAACTAAAGCAATACACCGTTTCATTTGCCGAAAACATATTGTAGGGATATTCACAAATCTTTTTTTCTATTTAAAAAAAATAAAAAAAAATAGGAGAGACTCGTTTTCAATTGCCGTTGCCCCAGTGGTAATAGTCTTACCAGAAATCTCCAAGCTTAACGTTCTTATATACACTCAACAATACCAAGTTTCTGCTCAAAAGATACCGTAGACTTCCAAATCCCATGCGAGAGCCCTTACGGGTACGGCACTCAGATCCAAGCGTAGTTGTGTGAAAAAAAGTCGGAGCGAGGAGCACTGAGCTTCATACTTTGCGATTGAGAATTACCCGGTAACCAACCAGGTCTTCGAATCATAGCTAGGTTCTGTTAATTGGTGCACTTTCGTAACGGCTGAGAAAACTCGCCTCTACCAGCTTCAGACGGTGCTACCTCTCCCTGTCCTCAGTGCCTCTAAACTTCAACCGTCTTGTGGCGAACGATGGTAAACCAAAGACACTTTCAGAATCTTTGCTCATTATTTTGGCACAAACAAACCACACCATGCATGGCAGCACAAATATCAAGAAAATAGCCACATGAGTTCCGTGGCTGGCCCCCAGACTGAAGTTCCAAAACAAGCCGATGACGAATGAGACCAAGATCAATATTCCCGTTAAGATCATGAGAAGCCGAATATTACCGGAAACAGGCTGCGAAGAAGGCAGCAGATCCGAAAAGTCCTATCCCCAAGTGCTGGCATTTGGATATCGACTTTCTTGCTGAGAAATACATATACAAAGTCAAAGATATTGAAAAACGTGATTATTAGGAACACAACTGCCCCCAATAGAGCGACAACACCAAAGAAATCATACAATAGAGTGCCCAAATCGCGGAAACGTGTTTGCATACTCAAAAATTCAGTAGCAAGTGATAACGGCAGAATATGCCGGCGAGTTCTATGCGCTAGTATGTGATACTATATCAATCCAAATGAAAACGGTGACAAGTTCATAAGCCATAGTTAATGTCAATTAACTGACAACGATGTGCAAGCTTGGGAAAGAAATAGTTGCACTAGTACAATCATCAGGCTGAGTGGTTTTCCAAACATCAAGTTACTGCTCACATGTTTTTTCTGTAACCAACCAATCATGTAATGATGGACGTCATGAACAGGATGAGTAAATGAGGCCTGCAGGTGCAGGTGGTGCAGGACGGTGTAGTCTAGGTATCACGGTGATTGCCGCCTTCCCCACCTTACTAAAAGGACACGGTTCAAATGCATTAGATTGCCATCCCTCAGTAAGGTTTCCTATAGGTATACTCATGGTGTGATCTCAGTAGTCACAAGGCCGTCGGTTTATTTCTTTAGTATAAATACACAGCCAGGCGTACTAGAACAACGTCTTCAGCTCATGAGACGGCCTAGACTGGTAAGCTCCGCCTTAAGGCTACTGTCTTAACGCCTTACGAGTTTTAGCTAGGGAACGAGAGGTGGCAGAATTCTATATTTGATCTCATTACTTGTAAATGAATTGGCAAATTGCAGAAAACCACGCTCGGTTTTCTCTTCTTTGATACTTCGCAGTTAATGCGATCAGGGGTCCTTCCTTGCACTTCGCAACCTTCCGAAGTCTTTAGAAATCTATTGCATCGAGCAAGCCAAAAAGGCATCAGGATGTAATCAAGGTCTGGACTGGCTTGAACATAATTCTGAAGCAAAGTAACGAGGATTGCTCTCTTATTCGGAAGGAAATATATTCTCCAAATCATGCGAAGACGGTGTTAAGGGCTGTAAATGACTCCGCCCGAGGCTCGGCATCTGATAAACTCGTGCCACACAGTGAATTAATCATGCGAAATCTTTTGTGTTCTGCTGCTAACTAGCAGGGAAATAACCTATCGAAGCCACAGAATGACATTGCAGATATGACCTATGCTTAAGCTACGATATCGCAACTAGCTTGTAGACTCCTTCGTGGGAACCCCCTAGCTCGCTTCATCAGCCTTCAAGCTTGTTCGCCACGAGAATCTCGCGAATAGTGGTCATTTCCACTCCCACCAACTTCAATCCATGATACCCTTCTCGATATCCCGGCTCTTGTGGTCAAGCAGGACATAGCTCATGACTGGGTCGGTGAAGTCAGCCTCCTAATGGAAGTATGGATCCTGCTTGTTCTCGACGAAGGCCTGCTCATTCTCAGCGTAACGTTCGTGCGTGCGGAAAGAGTCGACCAGCTTCTGGTCGAAAATAGCTGGTCCACATGGGTGGCGATGTTGTTCTCGATCGTGCCGTTTGCCAGGGCGGCGGTGCCGGCGACGTGGGTCATGATGTGGATGTGGGGTGAGCGGCCAGAATAGTGGCCGTTGAGTTTGGATCCGAACCAGACGACGCCCTGTGCGTTGGTCTTCTGGAGGCCACGACGAAAGGTGTTAAAAACGTTGGATGGATCGACACCGCCAACGCCGTTGGTGCTAGATACGATGCCCGAGCAAACGCCGGTGGAGTTGGTGTCTGCATGTTGGTTCAGTCTACGATTGACGAGCGAAGGGTTTTAAGCTTACGCCAGATTTCGACCCAGATATCTGGGACAGGCTTGCAGGTCTCGGTGTCGATGATCTGTATATCCATATACATGGGGATGGCCGACTAGTTATCCCAAAGATTCCAGCGGTTTATTTCATCCTCAACATCTGCAGCACTAGGTCAGAAAGTATTCAGTGGACCATCAGCTAGATGAATAACGCACAGTAGGGACCTTCGGTGGTCTCGATGCTTAAGAGGCAGCCATCATCACGGATGGCGAAGATCTCAGCATCACTCGAGTGCCAATTGGTGCTGCCATCAATGATCTCATGGTCGAGTTGAGGACAGTATCAAGGTCGCGGTGGATCAAGTTTGAGAATTATTAGTACTTGCCGATGCGATGGGCTATGGCCTGATCGAGAACACCGCGCTGCTTGAGCTTGGGGTTGCAATGAGAAAACTTCGTGGCGTTGTCAATCGAGTTATCCTGCCTCGCAGTGATCTCAATGGTGAACTTGGCGGTGCCAAGGGCAGAGACAGGAGTGAGCAGGGTGACGATTGAGAAGCTAGTGAGATGAGCCATCCCACGGGACATTAATCATATAGTGGGCTTTATGGCGCACTTCGGGGATTCATAGTTGCGCTTGCTGCGACTGGAGTGATTGTGAGCCTGGGCGGTCTCGATAACTTCGTCGGCCATGTTGTTGTGATGCATCATAATGTGGAGGCTACGCTTCTAGGCTTCTTTGACCATTAGAAAAATGATCATGGTTTGGACGAGGTGAATAAAATAGGTGTAGGGAAATGTGGCGATGATGTCTTCTAAGACGAGAATTAAGCACATTGTTCTTCAATGTTCCCTGGTGAAAGTTCAAGGAAAAACCTACTTGCAAATTTCTAAAATAGATGAGAATACTTGAATGCAGAATTCTGCAACGAAAAAAATCAAGTTGATTTGTCAGTGCCAGAGGAGAGGGTAGTGGTGGGGAGGCAGGTGCGTCGCGTATTGGTGTTGAAGGAAATGCGCGATGCTAAGTCATGATGAGGGCAGGTAAAGTTTCGTTTTTGGAAAGAACGAGAAGTGCAACGGTGTTTCAATATAAAGCCAAGGTGAATATAGAAAGTATTCTTTTGTAACCAGATGCTCATAAGCCACAGGACACATCTTGAGTAGATGCATGAAGATACACGGGCACTACCGAGGACAGACTGTGGATCACATCATAAATAGAACGTTCTACTTAAAAACCAACTTTTTTTCAGATGAACTTGCCACCAGAAAAATTCAAATCAAATCGTTATGCTTGGTATTCTCAGTTAATACGAAACACTCGGACCGAAGAGGCATATATGTCATCTGAATTTGTTTGTTCAAATCGACGGGTAAATATACGCTTTCAACTATCTGCTTGAAACAGTTTGTAGACGGCTATCACACCCTCCTCAAATAGACCTACCTCCTCCGCCTCTCCCTGGGTTCAACTCCACGGTCCAGTAGTCTGTTGGTACTATGGGAATGTCGCCGTGAACTCGGTCGCTGGAAGATTTTCAAATGTCAGTCCCGTCGTTGTCATTAAGGTGGAAATTTACGAGATCACGACTCGTGGTACTGATGTTGCAAGTAATAGTCAGCATGGAAAAACTCGTCTTTCGCCTTGAAAGGTACACACACGCGTCACACCCTCGGGCATACGTACTGAACTCAGTAGAGATCGTCACGGTTATGACTTGCGTTTTACACATACAAAACATGGTCTAATTTCATTTGCAGCAAAGAAGCTGCAAGAAATGCCAGTTTATATAGTAGGTGTTGATTTCCGATATTTTGCTCTAGTTGGGGACCTAATGAGCTTAATTACCGCAGAACCCCTATTCAACTACTCTAAGCCATGCTCTTTCCACCACTTGAACTTGTAGCATACAAGCCTGGCAGTCGTTTCCTTCTCAAATCTCTCTCTCCATCCTACTGGTAACTCCCCATAGAACCTGACTACTTCAAGATGATGAAGTGCTGATAGAATGCTGAAAAACTCATCGTACTTCTTCTCATTAAACTTCAACTCCCATCCTTTTAGATTCGGAAAGGTCGGTCTCGGCTTCCAGTCGATTACGAGCTCAGCCAAGTCCTTGGACCGTTGCACCACCTCGGAAAATACCCCCATCCACCGGTTCCAGTTCGGATACTCCGTGGTGATGAGGACGTAAAGCCTACGCAGGCGCTCGAAGCGGAGAGTCCCATGGACGGCGAAGCCAATGCCGCGGTCGCCCAGGCCCTGCGAGTGTACGCGCATGACGGCGTCCGCATGGACCTGTTGCTGCAGTTCGCGGTAGGCGCGTTTGCATGTCAACATGAACGACGGCAGGGGCTTCGTGTAAACACCCTGCTCGAAGTAAGTGAGCAGCGGCCGAGAGGTGGAGCCAAAGTCTTCGCGGTTGAAGGCGAGGTAGTGGTCATAGACGCGCTCTCTGATTTCCCATGGAAGGTTAAAAAGACCCGAGCCATCTTGTTTGTGAGGGGTATTGGTCTCCATGGATGTCCTGCAAGATGTTAGACGGACTCAAGTAGGGAAAAGGGGGGGCACGGTGGCTGAGCACGACCCACATTTTCTTTGGCGTCATTGATTTGTTCAATAACTCGAGGCTTCGCATTCAACTCACTTTGCAGCAAGAATGGAATGGCAAACTCAACCGACAGCGCGGGGGAACTAGTTTCTCAAAAACAGACGACTGCCTGCAACCGCGCCGCTGCTGCCTGTTGAGTTTCTGCGGAAACGTCTCATGTCGTCGGCCGTTCGGGTTTACCCGCTTCCGATTGTATACAATGGATGCCGAGAAACCCTGCCTGCTTACGAGAGAAACTGGTCCCACGTTCGGCGCCGTCTCTCGGTGCGTGTCCGGGACGATGCGCCTTCACGGACACGGCTCCGGCGGCTACGTGACGGCAATACATCCGCGCCCGCAAGCGGAACAAGGCCCACTAACGCTTCGCGTCATGGGTCGCAATAGCTCTGCGACTAACCTCCCGGTGTTGTTTTTCCCCTTGGAGCTCAACTGCACGTCACTTCTGCAAATCCTGTTTCTGCACAGCAATCCGGATGCACGCGCCGAGGCCAGCGCGGAGATGCTGAATTGGCCCCATCCAGGGCGGATCCGGCTCCAAGGACTAGCACGAGGGCCGCCGCTTATTAGTAACAGCACTTGTTCGATTGGGTTTGCTGCCAACTATGTTAGTTGGGGGAAAAGCGACCATGACTAGTTGTTCCTTACTTGACGTCAGTGTTGCATAATGACACCTTCATCCGGACATGAAGATCCCCAGCTATATGGTAACCACGTTGCAATCTGGGGCCTGACAGGTTCTGTGGAATGGAGCGAACCGCCAGGTTGGTTGTCCAACATGGGCTGCATGTTCTTCCATCAACCACCGCCTCTGTCTACCACTCCCCCCACATTTTCGTTACTACTCGTGTTTGCCCAAAGGATGTCCTTGGTATCTCCTCCGGGATTGTACAACGTCAAAAATCACATTTGGCATCACATCACAAGGAGAATTTGCATATACTTTTGCTCATTGCCAACCTTCGAATCCTGGTCCTTTGCGCAAGAGTCTGTGTATGCTATTGAAGGATTAATCAAGATAATAATATGGAACCCCTCACACCAAACCATCAGCAATCCCGCGATTCAATTGAGGATGTATGGGGCCCAAGAACACCATACAAGCACGAGTGGCCTACCCGAGTCGACACTGCATGTGAAGACGAGCCAGAAAAATGGGTTCAGAGCGCATGCGTGCTGTGCAGGTATGCCCTCGCCATCTTGCGAGAACCTCCGTCCAACCGAGGACCAGTGGCACATGGAAGCTAACGTTGCATGCGCAAATTTGAAGCAACGGCTGCGGTCTAGACATTGGTGTCAAAGGTGGCAAGGTGGTGGGAGTTCGTGGGCGCGCAACAGATCGCGTAAACAAAGGGAGACTTGGGCCCAAGGGCTTGCACGGGTAAGCTATCTCCATGCATCAACGGCGGCGCTCGTCGTTGTTTCCGGCTTGATCACTGACCAACGCTGTTCTCCCATCTAGATGGAAGTCTATACACCACGCAGATCGCCTCACATATCCTCTCGTTCGTCGCAATGGCAAACTTGAGCGGGCTACCTGGGATGAAGCAATGGGGCTGATCGTACAACGTTCAAAAGACCTCATCGAGCGTCTCACAAGCCATAGCATAGCCTTCTACACTTCGGGTCAGCTGTTCCTGGAGGAATACTATGCTCTAGCGGTAGTTGGAAAAGCTGGTCTCTCTACGCTGCATATGTAAGCCCAGAGCGTTTCACTAAGGCTGATAAGGATATTTCTGACGAATTAAGGGATGGGAACACTCGTTTGTGCACCGCAACAGCAGCAGCGTCTATGAGAGAGTCCTTCGGTTCGGACGGCCAACCGGGATCATATACGGATATAGACTACACTGACTGCCTGTTTTTGGTTGGCCACAATGTCGCAGCCACACAGACGGTCTTGTGGTCCAGGATGCTCGACCGTCTCGAGGGGCCTAACCCGCCAGAGCTCATTGTTGTTGACCCGCGCATGTCGGATACCGCAAGGAGAGCAACAGTACATCTTGCCCCAAAGATTGGCACCAATCTGGCGGTTCTGAACGGCATCCAACATCTCATATTTAAAAATGGCTGGGTCAATGAAGACTTTGTCTCAAAGCACGTCATCGGCCTCGAACAACTTGAGAAGATTGTCGAGGACTACACTCCTGAGAAGGTCGAGCAGATCTCCGGTGTACCCGCAAAGGACCTCAAAGAAGCCGCTAAAATCATCGGTAACTCCAAGAGTCTTCTATCGACAGCATTACAGGGCGTCTACCAGTCGAACCAAGCCACCGCAAGTGCATGCCAAATCAACAACATCAACCTGCTCAGGGGGTTAATCGGCAAGCCAGGCAGCGGCGTCTTGCAGATGAATGGCCAGCCGACGGCGCAGAATAACCGCGAAGCAGGATGCGACGGCGAATTCCCCGGCTTCAGAAATCATATGAACCCCGTCCACATGCAGGAGCTCGCGCAATTGTGGAATATTGACCCCATTAAGGTCCCGCACTGGAATGAACCGACTCACGTCCAGAACCTGCTCAGCTACATCGAAGATGGTTCCATTAGGATGATGTGGATCTCGGGAACGAACCCTCTCGTCAGTCTGCCGAACTTGCCGCGGGTGAGGAAGCTTCTCACGGACCCCGGGTTGTTCGTCGTCTGTCAGGATATCTTCATGACAGAGACTGCCGCCATCGCTGACGTGGTGCTCCCCGCGGCGCAGTGGGGCGAGAAGACGGGATGCTTCACCAACGTCGACCGTACCGTCCATCTTTCCCACAAAGCCGTGGAGCCCCCGGGAGAAGCGAGGTCAGATCTCGACATATTTCTTGATTACGGGCGTCGCATGGACTTCAGAGACAAGGACGGCAATCTTCTTCTCCCTTACAAAAACTCCGAGGAAGTATTCTGTGCATGGAAGAAACTTTCACACGGCCGGCCATGCGATTATAGCGGCTTGTCGTACGAAAAGTTAACCGGAGGTTCTGGCGTCCAATGGCCTTGCAATGAGGCGAACCCGCAGGGAGCCGAGCGTTTGTTCGCCGATGCCAAGTTCTTTACCGACATCGACGTCTGCGAGAGTTTTGGGCATGACCTTGAGACGGGAGCGCCGTACTCCAAGGCCGAGTACGCGGCTTTGAACCCCGCGGGTCGCGCGATTCTCAAGGCGTGCCACTATACTCCTTCTATGGAAGAACCGAATGAGGAGTATCCGTTTCGACTTTCCACAGGTCGCAATAAGTACCAATTTCACACAAGGACGAAGACTGGTAGATCCAAGAAGCTCCAGGATGCGTGTCCGGAGCCGGAAGTCCGCATATCCAGAGAGGACGCAGCAAAGATGGGCCTCCAAACCGGAGATGATGTTATCGTCAGGTCAAGACGTGGCGCAATCGAGCTAAAGGCAAAAGTGGGAGGCATCTCTGTTGGCCAGGTGTTTGTACCCTTCCACTTTGGCTACTGGGATGCCAAAGATGGAAAGTCTAGAGCGGCCAACGAGCTGACGGTTGGTAAGTCTGGGGTTTTTCTGTCCCTCTCTAATTCTAATAATACCAAGCTAACTTGTCGCGATAGAACGATGGGATCCTATTTCTAAGCAACCCATGTTCAAATCTGGTGCCGTCCGCATCGATAAGATTGAAGCATCCGAGAAGCCACAATTTCCCGAGCTACAATCTGCCGCGGAAAAATCTTGTTTAAGCAAAGGAGCAGACGCGACGGCCGTGGATGATTCTTTGAAGCGGAAGCGACACCTTGAGTCATGGCTCGGCGAGACGTACGAAAGCATCAAGCAGCTCTCCGACATCTATACCAATCTGCTTCCTGATCTCATTCACGATCTCGAAATTGAAGGTGGTGTTCGGGTCATGCGTCGGATAACAGAAGACGTCAGAAAGAGACTCGGTGAGCAAGTCGACAAGTTCGGCGAAGACGTCCGTCGCGGCAGCCGTAAGGCCACGACTTTAAGAGAAGCCATCTTTCCCCCTATAGATACTGAGAGAAGTCCTTACGAGGTCATGGAGACCCTTCAGGGTCTGCACATCTACCTCTCGCACGTTGAGGGTGGTCTGAATGCCTTGATTCCCGTCAGTCAGGCCTGTTGGGATCAGGAGTTCTTCGAGGCGGTCCAGTTTGGACAAACCAGTATGCATCGTATGCAGGCCTGGGTTAATCAGCAGATCAAGGTTAAGGCGCCTCAGTCTCTTTTGGTGCCGTCGTTGATTAGGGATTAATAGAGACTGTAAGCACTCCGCAACACATCCAAACGTTCTGAGCATAGGGTCAACGGGGGGAATTAATATACGTTTCTCAGTCGCTTTGGTCTATTACAAATACTAAGGATCAGTAATTCAGAATCATTTACAGCATATAGTGGCAATAAAAGAGTAGTCAAAATGTTATTGTCTAGATGTTTAACGAAAGCTGTGTGGCAACTAATGCCTGTACATGGGAAAATAGAATTGAAACCCGCGGAAAAAACAAAGAAGCCCACCAGGGAGCTCAGAAATGCCGGGTTGGAGCTTAATATTGGCGCTTGACGTCACAATTACGAGAAAGAAAAAATAGTGACAAAAACATCCAAGTCCTCACCGTTGAAATTCAATCTTGGCCCGCTGTGTTGACCTCTTCACACGCTTAGCACGTCTCCAGCCCACCGAAACTCTTCGCAACATATCCACTTTCTTTTCGATACCTACACGAACCTTTCTCTCGAATGATTTGGGGTATGCTTCTTGAATCAGGTCCACATGTTACTTGGTCATTCATCTACCCGAACGACTGTTGGCAAATAATTAGTGAACTGGCGCCAATTTCTTGTTTCATCACCACTACAATGACTTCCTACGACGCTGCCGTGGATATCCTACAAAAAACGGTTGAAGAGTTACAAGCTTTGAATGAACGAGATGGAAACGAGACCTGGGAAGAGGTATGTCTGATGGATGCCGTAGGCCGCGTAGCTGCCGCCGAAGTCGCCAGTCCAACAGCAACGCCCCAGTTTGACACATCAGCCATGGACGGCTACGCAGTGTGCTCCGAAGCAGCCACGCTTGCATCCCCAGAAAGACCTCTACTGTTGAAAGTATGCGGGACAATCGCCGCGGGCGACGAGCCTATGGAGCTGAACGAGGGCGTTTTTCGAGACTCGGCAGAGCCTTGCTTAGAAATCATGACCGGCGGCATCTTCCCCAAAGTTACGGGCACGAGTAAGCAATTCGACGCATGCGTGCGCGTCGAAGACACCGCTGTGGTATCCGCTGCCAACACGCCAGAACGGGCGATCATTATCACCAAGCCGGTGCCGCCAAACGCAAATCGCAGGCCCGCCGGCTGCGATATCCAACTCGGGGAGCGCATCATCAAAAAGGGTGACAACGTCAGCTCTTCGCACATCATGCCTTTAGCATCGGTTGGGGTATCGAAAATCCAGGTCTTGAAGAAGCCGCGTGTCGCAGTATGGTCAACGGGGAAGGAGTTGGTCTCGGGAAATGCCAGCAGCATTCCGGATGTCAACGGGCCATTCCTGGTAGCTGCGCTCCGCGAAGCTGGCGCGGAGCCAACGTTCCTCGGAACTCTGCACGACCAGGAAGACGCCGTCAGGGGAGCGTTGCAAGAAACAATCGATGGAGGGCTGTTTGACATGGTTCTTACGACAGGCGGCGTCTCTGTGGGAAAGTATGACTTTGTGGCTTCGTCCCTGAGCGATCTCGGGGCCAAGATTCATTTCCACGGCGTTGCCATGAGACCGGGGCATCCGGTCCTCTTCGCTCAAGTCCCTGCCCAGTCCCGCCATCTACCAGTCTTTGGTCTCCCTGGGAACCCGGGGGCTACGGCAGCCTGCTTTAAGTTTCTCGTGGCTCCGTTCCTTAGGTCCTGGCAACATCAGACCGCCGAAACGCCCATCATGGCGAAGTGTCTTGAAGACCCATCATCAAACGGCCAAAGAAAGAAAGCAACATCACCGGGCATTCCCCCTACGACTTTGTTCCGACACGGAATCATGCGGCAAAGCCAAGATGGAGACGTGATAGTTGAATTCAACAAGCAACAAAGTCCTGCGAAACTCGGACCATTCATCAATGCCAACTGCTGGGTTCAGTTGGGAGGTCATTCGCAAGGCTCATGGCCCAAAGGTCACGTCCCCTGCTATCCCATGACGGGTCATGCAGCATTCTGAGAAAGACGCATAGGGAGTTAATTTCTACAACGCTGAAAACGCTTCATGAGTGGTGATGGACACAGTATCGTACATTAAGCCGTTCCCCTCGGCGCCTCAACGGAGTCCGGCTCCTGCGGCCCCAACTTCATCTCCTCCACGGCCTTCACCCACTCCTCCATCGTGTTCACATTCGTCAGCCACCACTCGCAACCCGGCGGCGTATCCAACATCAACCCGTCCAGCTCCTTGGCCGCTGCCGCCGGACTCGCGTGCCCACGTGCCACGCGCTCCGACAGCCGTGACAGCGCAGCTGGCGCCCAAATGGCCAGCAGCGGCTCGCAGAAACCCTCGCTCGAGCGGTAGCACGTCACCGGCACGGCGTCGCGCTTGAGGAACAGGAGGTACAGCGCGTCCGGCGGCAGCAGAGGGTAGTCGCATGCCACGACGACCCAGTTTGCCCAGGGATCGTACCGGTACGCCGCGAGAAGTCCCGCAGCTGGTCCGGCAGAGTATTTAGAGTCGTTGGGGTATTCGTCGCGGAGGATCTGCACCTTGGGTTCTCCCTTGAGGTCCTCGTTCTCAGAGGAAGAAGAAGAGGGGTTGTCGGGCTGGGCGGCCAGCAACTCATCCAGGTAGTCGTCCGTCTCGGACTCTTGGGCCAGAGAGATGTAGATCGTCTGGGGTTCCGGGAAAATGGTGCGTAGCAGTTGTAATTGCCGTTGGTACAAGGGTGTTCCGTCAGGCATGCGAAGGAGATGCTTGGGCGTGCCCATCCGAGTAGACTTCCCCCCTGCCAGGAGGAGTGGCCTCATGGCCGGTAGTCCCATGACTGAGAAAGCTTTTTTGCTCACAAACCCTACCTCCAGAAATGTAATTGACAGCTGATATTTCTTGTCCGAGAATGATTCGATGGTTGCAAGGACTGTGATGGAACAAAGGCACGGCAGATGATTTGGGGCATGAACCCACGCCCTGCTACGGTACCCCATCTCTTCACCCCACGTTCGCGTGCGAGTCGGGTTTCCGAGACGTCATGATTACGCCATGACAGCAGAGACTTAGCGTGACATTACTCACTGGGCTGATCGACCAGAGATGCCATCTGATCAGGTCGTTTCCCCTCTGAGCGTTGTGCAGATTTTCTTTTTAAAATTGTCTGGCATGCAGCGCCCTCGGTTCCCTTGTCTCACCCTCCACTCCATGATCTTCCCGCCCAGGACACACCCATCAACCACCAAAAGCCAATCATCGCTTGGCAGGACCCTATCCATCAAGCAAACGCCTGCACGGTCTTATCAAAGTTATCTTAGTGGCCTTCCGCTTCAGGATGCCCCTGGACCACAAAGCTGAAGATCTACCGTCGGCGACGACATCCGACCACGAGCGCTCCGCCCTCCGGAATGCGATCCGCAACTTCTCTACGCAGTGGTTCCTAGTACCACAGGGGACAGCCATCCTCGCGACTATTCTTCGCCAGCTAGACTACCGCTTCAATGGGTTGACTATCATTTCATATCTCTTCTGGGTGGCGGCTATGGCCCTGCTGCTGTCCATGGTCAGCATATACGCCATCCGGCTGGTCCTCTTCCCAAAACATGTTATCCATACACTCAAGCACGATGAAGTAGAGCTGGCAGGGCTCTCAAGCATATCAATCGCCTTCACATCCATCATCCAGATGGCGTCTCTCACATTAGTCTCGAGTTGGGGCGGGCCTTGGAGCAAAATCGTCTATGTCCTCTGGTGGGTGGCCTTCGGGCTGGCTGCTGTCATCGTCATCATTCTCCCCTTTGTCTTCATCAAAGTGTACCCGTCTGGCGTACCTCACATATCACCAGCTACACAACTACCACTCATCGCGGCGCTGACTGCAGCAGCAGGCGGAGGGACGATCTGCAACTCTGCCATGCTGAGCAGCGACCAGCAAGTCCCCGTCATCATAGTTTCATACCTCCTCATAGGCATGGCCCTGCCGTTGGCTTTCGCTCTGGACGTGCTATTCTGGGCGCGACTGCTGGGCAATTACCAGCCCCCGAAGCAGAAGGCTTTCCAGGATATGATCCTCTGCGGGCCGTGGGGACAGTCTTCCTTCGCCTTGCAGATACTCGGCCAAGCGGTCGTCAAGGGCAGCTTTACGCAGTATGCCAGTGGCATCTTTCTCGCCGTGGATGCTTCCGGGCCTGTTGGCTACACAAGCATATTTGCGGGTCTCACCGCGTGGGGGCTCGGCACGTTTTGGTGGTTCTTTGCTATCATGGGCATATTCCACGCATTTCTTGATGGAAAGGAGCCGAAGAAGATCCCATACACTTTGGCGGGCTGGGCTTTGGTATTTCCCTGGGTGAGTTCTTCGCGTCTTCAATGACATAGAATGCTACTAACAAGACTCCTAGGGCGTTTACACAAACGCTGCGGTTCAGTTAGGGAAGCTTCTCGATTCTGAAGCATTCAAAGTGTGGTCCACCTGTCTCGCCACTATGCTCGTTGCGGTATGGCTTGTGAACGTTGTGTTCACTCTCAAACTGCTCGCAAAGAGGTGTTTGGGGCGGAAATAAAAGCGTTGAATTCAATAGAACTAGAAGTGTTGCAAAACCTAATACAGTAATTCACAAGTTGATGTTACAATCAAACTTCTGAATTTCCCTGAACCAGAGCAACGAGACCGTTTCCAATTTGATTTGTCAAAGAAAAACACGAATACTCCATGCTAATTACAAGATTACTCTGTTATGCGCACCGGGAGGGTTCCCAGATCAGCGACCCGTCTGACAATTGACGCAACCCTTTTAGACCAGTACAGCTCCAATCAATGCCTATTATTTAGTTTTTTTATTTTATACCTCGTCCACCATAGCAACCGCCATGCCCTCGTGGTACATGTCATTCTCCGTAGCTTCAATGATGGGTTCCTGAGGCATGCCATCAGGCACCTTATACTCACCAGGACTCAACTCACTCCTTGTTAGGATTCTAGCAGTATTTCCCGTCACGTTGACTGAGAAATATTCACATTTGTTACACAACAGCCCCGGTGGTGCAAGGAATGACCATAGCTTCGTCGAGATACCGTCCTACATCGTGAAAGCAATGTGGCTCTCGGTGATGAGGGCCCACCTTCTACTTGCCGATGAGACACTCTTCACACACGACAGAATTGCATATGTGATCAGATGTAATCAGCCAGAAAATCTAGGCGTGGCTGTTTAAGAACGGATGAGGTGTTAGTTGTGTAACTTGACTAGAAGACTAATAGAGTAATGACAGGATTGCAGTGAGAGAAAAGAGGTGTCCCACCTTTTGCTTGTTTGATATGAGATCCAATCCATTTGAGGATAGTGATCAGAGCTATGAGACGGCTGCCGTGGTCCAGAACGCGTATCATCATGTAGTCAAGATGCATATCTGGCCATCTCCACCTGAAAATGAGCATGTTAGTGCGACTTCATATGCAATCAGAGACCCGTATTCGATGTGAGTTGAAACTTGACTGTTATGTATCACCAGGTAAACCCAAGCTGGTCTTCATCAGCAAGCTGAAGCTGGTTTGCAACATGAATCAATCCTGCACCACCTAAGTGATCCCATGCCAGAGTAGCGATTCAAGCATTCAATAACACCCCCAAGAATAAACACTTACCTGCAATGATTAACAGCCCCTCATTCGGGGCGAGTCAAGGTCCCAGCCCGATCGGGCATTACTTGATTTGGACATGCTCAGCCAAGGAAACCGTTTGCACACGGGGGCTAAGACTGAAGTGCTGTTTTGGTTCACATGTATAGCCGCTGAGCACCTTGAGATGGTTATTAAGTCAACTTTTGAGTAAAGTCACGGGGACTTGATACGAGGCATTCAATCTACGGCAAACTGAACTCGAGGAAGTCCGAGTCATCGATATAAAATTTGGTGGGTACCACAGTTGCCAGGCAAAATCAACCTATTCTCACGTTCTCAAGGTATCCAACATATATCCAAGGGAAAAAAAGTCGAACATAATTTCAGCCAGATGATAAGAGTATTGTGCTATGCCAAACACGGATTGTAAGTTTTGAAATTTGTCCCACTTCAAATACGGCGGAAGGAAAAGAAACTCAAGAGGGGAATCAAATGTTGCGTGTCAATGTTATATTACAGCCTGACGTGGTCATTCTTGACTGCCATATGTCGTTGCCATTAATACTTCCAAAGTCTGCTCCCATTTCCGACCCAACTACTTCGGGATCCGCGCAGCTCTTGAACCAAGTCTGCTCTCCAAGCATCAGTATGGCACGCAGCTCCTCGAGTTCTCCGCCCGGTCGGAAACCCACACCAGCTCCTCGCTCGTGGCGTCACCAATCGTCACGTTCCACCACCACGTCTCGAGCGCCGGCACCGTCCCCGCACTGTACCACCCCAACATCGCGCCCTGGAGCGCGTACTCGCCAGGCTCAGTGCCCTCGGGGATGACGAGGCCGGGAATGCTATCATAGTAACTCCCGCTGAGGGCCTCTGTGAAAGACAAAACGTCAGCCCGGCCCGCCGCACATCAACCTCCTGAAGGTTGCAAAGATCCCTAACAGGGAGCTGAAAGCAAAGAGAAAGAAGGAAGGGGGGATAGAGAAGGACAGAGGGAACAACAGGGGAAAAGTCTTCGGCACGTACCATTCAAATCCGTCTTCTGGAACCTGTTCGCCACGGTGCCCGGGCTCGGGAAGTTGTTCCACTCGTAGTCGAACTTTCGCACGCCCCAGTACATGTAATCATGCGACGGCTGCGTCGCCAGCAGACGGACCTCAGCGGTGAACGGTTCGCCCGGCTTGATGACCTTGGGCACGCCGATCTGCTCGAACCTGGCCTCGACGGCGTAGGTGACCAGGGCGACGACGGCCGTCGTGGCGAGGGTTGAGAGACGCATCTTGTCCTTTTTGATCGACGAGTAAAAGCTCCGGTAGGAAGAAGAAGAAGAAGTGAGAAGCGTTGGGACGACTTGGATATGAGTGAGGAGAACTACCCAAGAGACCTGTATTTAACATCGGGGAGATGAGCCATTTTATTATTGATACATATCGTCAATTGACCTAACGAGGGAAGCGGCGAATGCGCCAATTTCCTCGATTTTTCCTGAAAGCCCATCGAGAAGCACGAGAAATATGCGTACATGCATTCGAATCCTTCACAATGCCACCATCGCCATTGATGGACGGTCTAGATCGCTTATATTCCGCAATATCGATGCACGACCCTAACCTGGACATGTTCTCCGCGTGGTTGTTGTTACCACAACGGCTAAGCACTAGCGAAAGGAACTAGTCCTTTGTAAGTGAGCGCCAGTTGAGAGTCCTCGATGCTGGGTAATTTTTAAACACTAGAAGCCAAGAGTTGTTGTTGCCAAACATCCCACTTCCCCAAGCACCCAAACGTTGTGCTATTTGTCTGGCTCTTTTCTTTTCCTTTCCTTTTCTTCTTTTCTTCTTTTCTTTTCTTTCTCAATCAGGAATGTCCAACGTTTTCTATCAGAACATCGCTTGCGAATTTCAATTTTTTTTACCTCGGCCCTGCGTCGTCGCGGGCTGGCCCGCTGTGCCGCCCTCTCGCATGCTTGGCACTGCTGCACTTGGCTCCTACGCTTGCAGACATACAGAAACGCGCCGGATCCTCCAAATTGCTTCAACCCGGCCGCCTTCCGGCCTGGGTTAGCATCGAGCCTGCAAGCCAAGGCTGGTGCCTGGGCAGGAGGGAAAAGTAACCCGCTGGAAAGGCTGCACGGGTGACCTCTCCAACCTTTTCTTCGACGCGCGGGATTCCACCAACTGAGGGACAGAAGGGGACCAAGCCGTTTCGTGGAAATAGACATTTCCAAAGGACAAGAAAGTCGGCTTGGGCGACCGATAGAGGTTCATTGAGAGATGGGGCAGGCCCCAATCGGAAGCGCGGCCGGGACGGACACTGGCCGGGATGCGAATGCGGGCTCCAGATCACATCGCGCGCCACAAGGACATCAGTGGTTTGGGAAGGGATTCCGCGTCCATTTCAAAGTTCACTACTACAACCTCGGACTGGCATTGACGTCACCTCATATTTGAGACCCATGTAGACATGCATAAATCGGCTGCAGCCCGGGTAAACCTTCTTAGAGCAAATTTCTTTTGTTGACCATGTGTGACTGAAGAATGGTGAAAACGCAGCTCTTTAAATGCGAAGAGCCAAGCAACAGTATGCCTCAAAAAGTATCAAACCTTTCCTCCCTCCAGACTCCGAATTACCCATCGTACCAAGTGCCAAGCCCGAACTCCGTCGAGATAACAAGAGAATCGCAGACCCAGAACTTCCCAAACCAGATTAGGGGTATGATGCTCTCCATCTATGGCGCAGAAACCTCGAACTAACGCCCCTCATGTAACCCCTTGTTGCTGTGCTTGCATGTTCATTGCTATTGTCGTCAAATCAAGAAAAGCAGAAGGAAAAGAAAAGAACCCGGGAAAAAGAAAGAAAAAAGAATAAGAGACAAACACGGCGGTGACTTGATGTACCGGCTTGGTTTGTGGAACGAGAACCAGCAACGGCTCAAGGAAGCGCAGCAACACTGCCCGCTAAAAGTGCGTAGTTGGCTAGCTTTAGAGACAATACGCGAGAACGAGGATAATCAGGGCTAATGATCATGCGCCCGTCCTTATTGAATCCAACTTCTCCAAATGACTCGCTCAGCTGCTCAAACTTCGCGTTTGGCCGGACTCGATTCAGCTCTGCTAGGATGTTATCGCTCCAGACACCAGAGCACCAGCCGTCTCGCAGGACAAAGTAGGGATTCAGGGGAGGAACAGGAGAGTCTGATCCTAGTTAGCAAGGGACCAGAGACAGAGGTTGGGAACATGAACTCACCCAAGTCCACGAAGCGAATCCGCAGGTAGTCCAGAGCCTTGAGAGTCGACATAGAATGAATGCCCGCCAGCACGAGCATCTCGAACGAGTGGATAAAGTTCATGTCCTGGATACCGCTTCCCGAGTCGTGGAACTGTGGCACCGGACGGCAGCAGTTCTTGACGGTGAGGTCTATCGTCTTGAGACGGGTCGTTCGCGGATCCGATCTGATGGCGGCCATGTTGAAAAAGTTCTTGCAAACGCGGCCGGTGTAAGCCAGGTGTTCCAGCGCGGGCGTCGCCTCGGCCAGCCTTGTGCAGAAGTGAACTTGATTGGAAACCTTCATATAGAACGGCGGGCAGGTGAGTTCCCGTCGGTAATCGCTCTCGAGACAGAGGTTGAGATACGTGAGGTTCGTGGGCAGTTTGGGAAGGATGCTAGCCATACTCAGATAGCTCTTAGACTTCGGCTTGCTGTATGAACCGTGCCACTCGTTAAGATTTGGCAAGGCTCCCAGGACGGCTGCAAAATCCGAGTCGTCGCGCATCAAATTCCACTGCCCCTTGGTTACCAGGGTGCGCACCGATTCAAGAGTCGGCAGATGCCAGCCTGCTGGTCGCTTGTTGCAGCTATGCTGCACCTTGGGCGCCTTCTTTCTCTCGCCACCTTCGATGGTCAGCACACAGACCTCGGGAAGGGCGAGAAAGACGAAGGTGAAGGCCTCCTCGAGACTGCAATTGTTGGCGGGCAGTGTGTATGTCGCATTCGTCAGGCCATCCATAGTCACGGTGGGAAGAGCGAGGGTAGTGCTCAACGCCAGAGGTCCGTATTTGGGCTGGAAGACGGGGAACCAGATCTCAATATGCTTGACGTAGCGGCGGAGGTGGTCGTGTTCGCTGAAGTATGCCATGGCCAACTCCAGCGATTCGATCGTCGCCTTGATCTTGATGTGACGATAGAGGCGCTCCTGGATCAGGATCCTCCATACGGGACTCACGAGCGCGAGCTCGGACAGCTCCCTCCGGCGAGAGTGTCGTAGCGCCGTTCCCCAGCTCTTGGTCACACTCTGCATGCCGACAGAACTCTTGGAGGAGGTGGATACTCGGTATCCGAACAAATGGTCGAGAATACATTCGTGGATCTCGGCGGGAAGGTCGTTCAGGTTCAGGGTGGGCGAGGTCTCGGGGGTGTCGAGGGAGTAGGAAGGGGTGGTGATGCCCGGGCCTCCATAGGCATCAGCGTCGTCGGCCATCGAAGTGCAGCAATCCGAGTTCCGTTGATCGGGATGCAAAAAGGGAGTGCTGCTCGGGCGAGTCGGGGGCACGAAATCATTGCTCTTGGCCTGGTCAAGGGGAGGACTGGAGGGGCCGGGGGATACTGGGTTGGATGCGGTGTTGAGGATGGTTGTCAGGATAGAGGCGGAGGCGGTCATAATCGAGGTCAACTCTTCCGTAGCGTTGGCATTGGCATTGTAGTCGTCTCGCGACTGTCTTCTATCGATAGCGGAGGGGTGATCTCGGTCTCGGGAGACGTTGTTCGTGACGTTGGCGTCGTCGTCGGTCGGAGGGAAAGACTGCTCGACGCAAACGGACATTGTCGTCGGGGATGTCTAGAAAGTCTGTGTTTCGAAAAACTAGGATTTTCGGAGGAGATGAGGCGGTTCCTTGATCATGGCAAGACGGTCGAAGAGGGGGGGGGGGGATAATACGGCGGCGTCGGCGGCGGCGTCGGGCAGGCAAGGGCGGGTTTGTTAATCAAGCGGGAGAGAGAGAAGGGGAAAAGGCGAAGGGAGATTGGTTCCGGCTGCTTTGACGATGGTGGGGGAAATGAAGTCCCAATAATTCAGAGACCCTTGATACCCAGACCGGGGGGTCACAACAATGCTGAGGAGGTGTTTGGGTTTGGGTGCTGGCCGTATTCGTCAGGTTGGTCCCAGTGGACAGTAGCGCTGCGCTGGGGTCTCTTTCGCTTCGCCCAAGCCACTTTACGCGGTCGCGTGCGCAAGCCCAAGGGAATGGTCCAATGGGGGGCGGCGGTTGATAAGAGCGAGAGGGAGAGAGGGCGGAGAGGCGGCGGCGGCGGAGGAGGAGAAAGAGAAAGAGAGAGAGATAGAGTGATTGGGATTCGTAGGGAGGGAGAGAAAGAGAATGAGAGACGGGGTGATTGGAAAGAATGGAAGCGTCGACTGCGGAGTATGGGCGACCAGAAAGATGGGAAGAGGTGTCCAATGGTCAGTTCGTCGCAGGTCCCTGGACCAAACCAGACCAGACCAGACCGGACAAAAAGGTAAAAAAGAGAAGGCCGTGGGAAAAAGGGAACGGCGCTCAATGCTGTGTCTGGGAATGAAACGGGCACCGGACACCTGGAAAGTGGTCGAGCGGGAGGGGATTTGCAAGAAAAGGGCTGCGTTTAGCCCAGGTGGGCATTGCAGCAAGGCAGCACAGGACAACGCAGGGCAGGGCGGTGCGTGTGTGGTGCGGTACGGTACGGTCAGGTAATTATGAGCACCGTCAGGGAATGGGGGAGCACGACACGGCGATGCAACACGCTGGTCACTGGTGAGGCAAATGCGGGTGTGCAGGTGCGGTCACTTCAACGGGGGTGGCGTGGTCTTGCTGTGGCCGATACTACGAGATTGGGGGGGAGGATTCCAACAGAATGTCCGTAATGAGGGTTGAACAGAAAGGGAATTGGGCAGGAGAGAAGCCGAGATGATGCGGTCTGCGTCTGGTGTAGTGTATCCTGTGGACTTGTCGAATTGATTGTATTCCATTCAGGAGAGAAACAGCATAGTGCCAAGTGGGGGGGGGGGGGGGGGGGGGGGAGGGGGAAGGGCCAAAAAAAAAAAAAAAAAAAAATCAAACCCCCCCCCCCCCCCCCCCCCCCCCCCCCCGGGACTTTGCCATGAAGCATAGTCCTTTTCATCCCTCAGGACTGAAAAAAAGAAATAAAAAACTGATGCTGAGGGGTCGAATAGAAAAATCTTCTAGACCAGACCTAGATTGTCGTAAATCGTAGTGCGCTTGGTGAACAAGACTTGCAGGATATCGAAGCAAATGGATCGTGGTTAAAAATATCGCTCAGAGGTTGAACAAGAACCGGAGCTCCGTCAAGCTGAGACCAGCCAATTTGGCGCCCTCGCGCTCATCCAAAGCAGCATCAACTGTTGCCCTCTTCTTCTCCTGAAGCTGGACAATGCGATCCTCCACCGTCTCTTGGGTCAGGATGCGGTACACCTTTACCGGCTTCTGTTGGCCGATGCGGTGAGCTCGGTCCACAGCCTGCATCTCAATGTACGGGTTCCAGAAGGGGTCCATGATGATGACTCGCGAGGCTGAGACGAGGTTGAGACCAGCGTTTCCGGCGCGCAGAGATACCATCATGACCTTCATGCTCGGGTCCGTTGAGAAGGTGAAGGCGGTGTCGTCCCGCTGTGCCATGGTCATCTCTCCTGTGTAGCGACAGTGTCTGATGTTGAGACCCTCCTTCTTTATTGCGACCTGCAAAAGATCAAGAAGCATGGTCCACTGGGAGAAAATGATGGTCTTCTCGCCGCTTTCCTGTATTTTCCGGAGAAGATCCATACAGGCCCTGGTCTTGGACGAAGTGAGCCAATGGTGGCTGAGGTACTTGGTGTAGTCTCTCCAGGCAGCGGCGTTCTTCTTGGCGTCTTTTCGAAGGGACTGCAACATAGATCCCTTGATCTTCTTCAGCCTCTTTTTGGTCTCCTTGCTTGGCGAGATGACCCCCTTCTTCTTTCCCTTCCTCTTCTGCTTCTTCTTGGGTGTCATGGGTTTTGGCTCCGGAGAGACAGACGACTCGTCCTCGTCATCACTAATGTCAGCGTAGGCGTCAGGAACGATGAAGCCCTTGAGATTGCCTTGCTTATCGACGTCGTCTGCATCGGCTTCATCGTCATCGTCATCGTCATCGTCCACCTCGCCATCGCTACTCCATACAGATCCATCGGACTCTTCATCTTCAGAGCTTCCGCTGGCCTCTTCCGGCATGTGAACCTTTTTGAAGGCGGCATAGGTGATGATATTCGCCGGGTTCAATGGGCCTCTGCAGACGGCACACTTGATCTGGCCTTCGTCCTCGCCATTCCTAATGTTATCACGTCTGGCATTGTCAACGTGCTGCTTCAGACATCCGGCGCATAGTTCATGGCCACAAGGAAGCGGGATGGTCGGATCGGGCATCATATCGTAACAGATGGGACATTCGAAACCTTCGTTAATAGCGTCGGCGTTCTCGAGAGCGCGGGACTTCTCGGTGAGCCGCTGGATGACAGTCAAAGACAGAGACTTGACACGGTCGAGCATGTCGTCGTCCACTTCAGGGACTGCATCGTCCGCCTCCAGCAGCAAGTGTGGATGACAACAAGTCTGGCGCAAGCGGAGCAGCAACACCAAGACGTGAGAGTAATGCTTGCCGAGAGTGCCCTTTCGAAGGTACTTGTTGATCTGAACCTGCGACTTGGTCTCCAGATCTGTGTAGAACTTGCGCTCGTCCTCATCCAATTCTGCGTAAATCACCTCTTCGGTCTTCTCAGGAAGCTGCAGGATGGGCTTGCCGTCAATCTGTGAGGTTTTCGTCCGACGTAATAATGTCGCCTTGAGAAGGACCTGCAAATTCCTCATTGCCTGAGATTGCGGGTCTCCTCTCTTACCGAAGAGCACCCCGAAAGCGCTGCGGAACTTAGACCAGTCGCTGTAAGGCTTAATCTTCAGGAATCTGTAGAGCGAGTACAGCTCATCCACGCCGTTCATCATCGGAGTTCCAGAAAGACACCAACGATACTGACTCATCAGATCAGCGGCTGCCAAAGCTGCCTGTGATTTGTGGTTCTTGATCTGTTGGCTCTCGTCGAGAACCACGCGGTAGAACATTGAGTAGTTGGGGTGGAAGAGAGAAACTAAGTTGGCCAGATTTGGGTCTGTCTTGGAGGCCATCGGCCGCGTACCCAGGCTTTTCTTATAACTCGCCAACTTCTTTCGGTCAGAGACGAGAGTTCCGTACGTTGTCAAGACAACATCGTACTTCATGAGCTCTTGAGCCTTGATCTTCTGTGTGTTGTGGTAAATGAACACCGACAAGACGTGTTCGGTCTTGACCTTCTTCTTAATCTCATCCTCCCACTGCCGAATCAGGGAGAGGGGGGCCACGATGAGAGTTGTCTGGGAAGCTGGTTAGTATATGAAGAAATCTTGGTATCTGTAGACTCACTTTGCGTCCAGGTGTGGATGATTTGTTTGACACAATCAGGGACAGAACGGAGATCGTCTTTCCCAGACCCATATCGTCGGCCAGAATGCCTCCTTTGTTGGTACCTTGTTCCTGACGCTTCATCCAGGTCAAGGCCACTCTCTGATGAGCATAGAGGGGATATCTCATGGCCTCGGGCGTTCCGTCACGGTCTTCCTCTGGGATTTCCATGCCTGCGTGCACATTGCGTAGAAGTGCCTCGACTTCTTCTCTTGACTTGCGAGGATCGTTGTTAATATCCTGCATGATTGAGACAACACGGGCATCAAGGGGATTTCCAGATCCATCCGTAAGATCCATGAAGTTGAGGTTGTTAGCCCTGCTGATCACGTCGGCGGTGCTGAGGGACGATCGGTTGGCAGGATGGTACGCATTGGGGTAAATATTGGAGTTGTACACCTGGCTAGCTGGCATGAATGATGCAAAAGGGTTGTCTTCGTCGACAAAGGATCCAGGCATCCGTGGGATGAAGTCAGCGCCGGGAGTGGAAGCCATACTTGACATCGAAGGAGAGTTCGATTGGCCCCGTGGGCCACCGAAGTTCCAGTTGGATTGACCATTAGAACCAAGCGGGCCGTTGGTGCCTGGCTGAAGTGCCATCGAGGCGGACCTAGAGGCGTAGGGCATGGACTGACGCGCCATCAAAGCAGCTCTATTGCCTCGCGCCATCGCTTCCCTCTGTCTCGAGCGTGAGACCGATGTGTTGATATCATCATCATCCCTGCGATGGCTGTCAGTCTCGATGAATCGGCAACAACCATACCATAAATGGTCAACCGGTTTTCACGGTCGAAAATTGTTAATGAAGACCCCACTTACCCAGTAAGGTCAATGACATCAGTCGGCACATCATGAGTGCGCTGAGACTTGCTTCGACCGGGACTGGAGTGGCCGAGTGAGTCGGAGGCAGTTCCGAAAGATCTCTTGTTGTTGAAGGGAGACATTCGACCGGTCTCATCGAAGGCCGGCGCCCCTCGAGGATTGTTCATAAAGCTGGACGGACTCGAATAGCCTGAGGTCGTGTTGTCCATGGTGTTGGCCATCCCAGGGGTTCGTTGTGAGAAACCAGAGTGGCTAGGGCCGGCTGATGTCCTGTATGGGACCGCGGCTGAGAAGAGTTAGTTCCAAACCATACATGAGACGAATATTAGAGTCCAGTCAACCAGGAGATCAGGCCAAGCAGGTGGGCAGGTGCGAAAGGTGCGAGATTGCCTGTACATGATCTGGAAGAGAGAAAGATTGGTTGGGTTGTCTGAAGTACAGATGTGATCGTGATGGACGGGATGATACAGAATGAGTGAAATCAGGACAAGATGGCAAGACGAGAACGGGTTTGAGGAAGGTGGATCTGGTGAGTATGTTTAAAAAGGGAGAGCGTAATGAACCGATCGAAGGCAGAAATTCATCAGGAGGGCGGGCAAGGTGGACAGTAGGCAGACCAGGCAGGAACGAGACATGACTGGTATGGCAGGCGCGGTAACCAAAGAGCTGCCTATACCGGAAAACTGCGATGCAATTCCAAACATGGAGGGCGACACCGTCGTTGCTTCCTGGTACAGTCTGTCGGGGTAGCAGACTCCAGGCAACGGTCGTGAAGATTAAGGTAAACCAGCTAGATCAACGTCGGCCTCCTCGAGGAACCGCATAGAGTCCATGCCGTGTTCGGGGGGACGAGGGGCTCCGTATCGGCCGGAGCAGAAACCACAAAACGAAAGAGCTAGTCTTCCAGATATGTCCATCGCTCGACTGTCGTACATTTCGCTGCTTCACTTGAAGAGCTTTGAGAGCAGGGCCGAGACCAGGACGACTTGTGAATGCAAGAGCATCAATCTGGCAGGAAGCACTGAAAGTATCACCTCAGAACAGAAAAACCACATACCTGTGCCCCAGCGGTTCCGTGCCTCCCACATGTTCCTATCTTCGCCAAAAGCAGCGTCTCTAGCCGATTGACGTTCGGCGGTCCTGGCTGCCTGGATTCGCTGCTCCAAACGGCGCTTCTGGCGTTTCTTGTCCTCAATCGTCTTATTCACGGCTTCGAGGTCGCGCACGGCGTCCTTTCTCTCGTTGGAGTAGGCTTCTGGGTTGGGTGCGGTTTCGTAAGACTCGATGATAACGCGCTTAAGATCTCGGTCGCCTTCCAGCTCGAGCAGCTCGTCGGCAAGGGCCTCAAGAGCCTCCTTATCCCGGGTGCGGGTGCTGGTTGGGTCGTCTTCCATCTTGTCGGTTGCGCAAGGTGGGTGCTGCGCCCGCGGCGGTGGCTAGACAGTGTGTGTGTGTGTTCCGTTCAACTTCTCAAATGAGGCGACCTGCAGGCGTAGAGATCGAAGGATGGGTGGCGCCGTGCTGCAACATTCGTTGGTCGTGGGTGGATATTGAGCTTGTGTTGCAGCAGGCTGACGGGTATGGGAGCTTGATCGAGTGGAAGTACCTAGGTCGTCGCTCCGCTGGTGATCACGGCCGGTCGGGTTGCGATGGAAATGGAAAGAGGGAGATGGTCCCGGAGTGGAAGAGCGACGAAAAGGTCGGAGTGAAAGGGAAGAGGGCTCCAGCTCGTTCGACTGTCGGGGCAAAGGGGGGCGGCTGCTGGATGCCACAGGCTTCGTCGGATCGCTTGGTATGGCGAATGAGAGTAGTTCCAGTCGGCAAACCGAGTAGTTCTACATCATCATCAACGCAGTTGGGCCGGTCGGTACCGTCGAGGTAGAATTGTGCTGGTGAACGTGAAAATGCTTATCTTATCGCAGCTTCCCTGATGGTATTTGATGTCATGTCGGCCACCGGGGGGAAAGCGCGACGCGTTAATTGGAGCGCGCACTTTACTTCCCAGGACTCCGGTACTGTGGCAACTGTTGATCAAATTTTACGGTGTACTTTCCTCTTGTAGCCGCCCCGCCCCCGTCTGTTAGGCTGCCTGCATTTGTTTGGAGAGAGCACCCTTGTCTGTCCCAGAACCCAGGCGTAGGCGCTTGTCCGTTCCTGGCTTAGTGCGGCTGCATTTCGCATTTTTGCCATCCTGCGCATTCTCAGAATTGCATCTGCTGTTCTCGGTGTCGCTGTCATTATGCTCCGCATTGCCCCGTCCTTCTCGTCCCTTGTTGCTCAACGTCTCAACGGCCTCTCGCCAAACAAGGCAGCCTATCACACTGCCTGTCACCACGTCCCTTTTTGGCCTGGTACCCTTAAGGCCTCGTCTCATCAGGCTTCCCTACTCTCATTTCAGCCCATCAACGACGGCTCCGTCCTCCTAGAAGACTGTACTTTGTGTGAGGTTGACTCATACTCTTGATCCATAGCTTATATTGCAGTTCAAATCGTCAGTCTGGAGCCCACCAAAAAATGCTTGGTTGACCCGGATACCTGCCGTACGCCCCAGGTCATGGCCAATCCTACTTGGTGTTACAGGCCACAAGGCCTTGCTCTCAATGCCAGTGTGAGTCGAGTGAAGCTGAGACGTATACTCTGCTATTTGTTTCGCAGCATTTCATGTTGTTGCGCATGACTAGTTCGAGGGAAATCGCTGTTTGCTAGACTTGAGCCTTATGTCTCTAGCCTATATGCCTCCGCCAAGCATCCCTCGGCATGTGAGGCGTTCGCTTAGAGGCCGCCCTGGGATTCTCTGTATACCTTGGCTCAGGCAGCACAAACGCTACTTCCAGCCTGGCGTTAGTGTGTGGCCTTGGCGTCAAGCTCTCGAGGGTTTCGGTAATTTATTACTGTCACAGTCATCCTGGGCTTTATGTAGACTTCTTTACCGAATCAACTTGGTCGGGGACCTCCCGTCCCTAGAGAGCTGCCGATGCCATGCGGCGAAAACCTTGTGAGAGGGAGTTCTTGAGCTTTTGGTTGCAGAGAATTTCCCCTGCCGGAATCATTTTGGACTTTGGGGTGAGCGTAAGTTCTAGGTTGTATCGTAAGGCGTGTTCAACCACCCGCGTTGCGTTGAACCTGCCTGCCGGGCCGACAATTATTGTTGAGCTTTCCTTGGATCGACACGACATGTGGCTGCATCCGTGAGGTAGCCTAGATGTTGTTCTTAACATGACGTGTCTAGCATTAAAGCGTGATCCCTCGCTAGTATCTTTTCCATTGCCGTCAATACTCATTCGGGAAACGTCTTTATATAAATAAGACATGTTCATAGATCTCCACGACTGCAACTCTTCATCTCTGTGATGCAACACAGTCCCTGCTCCCCTGGAAGCCTCTTCGCACCAGCTCCATACTTGTCGTTCCGCAAGCTCAGTTTCCTCACGCCGATTGCTGCCAACGAGGACTGTTTCCATGAGGTGGGCCTTACTGATATAGAGACGCGAATGGTTTGAAAGCATAGCGAGCTCTAGGCTTCGGGCTGCATACGCGAACTGGGGTTGCCTACCATGCTCTTGTATTACAGAAAAAGCGGCAACATTGCAGCTATATTACCACGGCACTGCAAAGACCCAAGGTGAAGTACACACATACAACGCGATGAATGATAAATAAAAAATCGACCGAGCACAATATGATTCTTGTTTGTCTTTTCTCGCTCGCTCTGATTCATGCTTTTCTGCTGCCGCTACGCCCCTTGTCACCTTTTAGGGTCACCTCTTCCCACACACCAAAGCCGCGCACTCCTTTCTCCTTTACCATTTTCCTCTGCTGGCAATCATATCAGCCAACCCACGAACAGATGTTTCTCCTAGAATCTCGAAGACGGAAACGTCGACGCCCTCGGCGTTGCGGAAGATCTAGTTCCGAACGCCAACAGCTACAAGGGAGTCGACACCATACGCGCTCGGCGCCCGCTCCGGATCGATCTCTTCCGGCAGTAGAGTCATCGCCTTGGCCATCAGCTGCACCAGGCCCGTACAGATGATTGCCGCGGCTGCCTCCGCACCAGAGCACACGGAGAGCATCTTCTTGACGTCCGCCTCGCTCGGGACGCCGCCACTACCGAAAGCCTCGTCGGGGGAGGTGATCGGCATGTCGACAGTGTTCATGTACGAGTACATGGCCGACCGCGACCAGAAAGGGTCGCCGGGGTTGTTTTGGCGGATTAGGCCGCCGGTGCCGACGCCCGAGATGATTTGGGACGGCGTGGCGACGCCGGAGGCGATCTCACCCGTGATGGCCCGTTCGATCATCGTGAGGAAGTCCTGGTGACGGATTCCGTAGAACCCAGCGCCTCGAAGCTTACTCAGAGTTTCTTCGTCCTCGACTAGCATGCCTGCCTCGAGGACGGGGCCGAGGTCGAGGGAGACGGCGCGGGGCAGGGACCGGGCCAGGGCATCCTGGACAGCGTTGGCGGCGGCGTAGTTGGCCTGGCCCCGGTTGCCAATGATTCCCGAAGCACTCGACAGAAAGAGGAACCAAGGGCCGGAGGGGTCGGAGTAGCCGGCTAGGCCGGGTGCGGACGGTCCAGGGCCGAATACGCCCGTAAGGTTGGCGGCGCCAACTGCTTTAGGGCCGAAGGCGGCGGTCCAGTCGGCATGTGACATCTTCTCAAACAAGGCATCCTGCGTCTCTCATCAGCATCGTCCGGAAAGATTGGTAGGTAGGGGTGGAGGGGCAACCAAGGGAAGGGGCAGAGGGCATACCTTGATGACGGCAGCGCACTGAACAACACCAGAGACCCTGCCTAGGGCGGGAATGAGGCCTTCAAGTGCCTTTCGGTTGGTGATATCCACCGCGATTGCCTTGGCATCAGCCCCGTAGAGGCTCTTGAGGAAGGTGTCGGCGTCGGCATTACCGCCAGATCTTGACAGAAATACCAGCTTCTTCGCACCATTGTCGACAAGGAGCTTCGCGATGCTCCTTCCTAGACCTCCGAGGCCGCCAGCAAGGACATAGGTTCCCTCAGGATCAATAACCTCGGCAAGAGGCTTAGTCTGCACCTCTCGGGCCACGCGCACGAGGGTATCTTGGTTTGCCTCCATGATCGTCAGGCCGTGGTACGGCTCTCTCTCGATCTGCTTGAACGCGTCCTCGAACGCCGACATGGGGAACCGGTGGACCGGTTGGCACTGCAAGCTGGAGCTCTTGCGCAGGTAGTCGAAGGCGAAGCGGTCCACCATGCTGAACAGATCCTTGACGAGATCGGGGTCTTCCTCCACAAGGAGACAGAGGTCGAGCTTGGTATATGTCGTGGTGGCGGCAGGGACATTAGGGACTCCTCCAGTCTTATCGGCAAGCTGTATAACGCAGCCAGCTTTGGATAGTTAGTGCTGTATAGAAACCCAAACACATAGAAAATAACTTACATGGCTTGACACACTTGAAACTGACGACAGTGTGCTCTTGAGTGGGGTTGTAGAGGACATCAACCTTTCCAAAGCTAAGCACACTGGCAATGAAGGACTCCCCATTGGCGTCAAAAATGTGGTCCTCTGGGAGACGATGGGTATCAATCAGAGTCGCGCGCTGAGCTTTCGAATCCTCGCCCATAACCGTCGCAAAAACCTCGACGCCGATGAGGGTGGCCACACGAATGGCAGCTTGGCCGTACGAGCTGGCGCCAGCGTGGATGAACACCTTCTTCTTTCGTGTGAGACGACCTACAGTGCACAATGAGTAGTACGCGGCGATGAGAGCACTGGGCGTGTACTGGCAGCACTCGACAGGTGGCGGCGCAGGCTTAACGAAGCCTTGGTCGATACGGTGGACGTTCTTGAAAGCGCCGGGGATGATGGCCAGGACTTGCTCGCCACAGCGGACGTCTTTGACCTTGGAGCCTATCTTCCTGACAATGCCCACAACATCAATTCCAAGCCTATCACCCGAGGTTCTTCCCATTGCAGTGTGCAGGTCGTTGAGGTGCACGGCGACACTGAGGGTCTGGATCTCGACCTCATGGGGACCAAGCTGAGACGCATGTGGTCGTTCGACAAAGTGAGAGCTCTCATTAGCGATTTCCGGCTTGGAGATGATCATCTCGTATTCGGCCGGGGTTGTGAGGTGGTTAAAGACAGGCTGTCGGACGATCTTGACGTGCGAATCGCTCTCGATCATTCTGTTCAGCTCCTTCAGAGGCATCAGTCTCGGGATGTAGAGCTGCCCTCCCTCTTCTGCAAATTCTGCCTCGACGAATCCATTTAGCATTGAATCTAAAACACACTCAACGGTCTTCGGTAGGGTACGCGAAGTGAGGGAAGTGCTCTCATCCAAGTCGACAGTGACAATGGTCTTCTGTGGGTCTTCGGAGAGAATTGTTCGGGCAAGGGCAATGATCGGAGCGTTTCGGGGGTTCGTAGGACGTCGATTCGCACCCCGGGTGACCCACAAGAGGCTATGGGCCACTTCTTGCAGGTTGTGAAAGTAGCGGAACTGTTCTTCCGTCCATTCATACACAAAGCTTTCACAGACCTCGAGAAGGGCAATACAGGCTTTGCCCTTTGGGTCGGATCCGTGCAAGGAGTCGATACTCACCTTGAAGCCCCTTTTCAAAAGGATGTCACCGAGCGACTTGGCGAATTCTTCCAAGACGGGGCCAAATGCGTCAGGTAAAATGACGAAAACCTCAGGCGATGAAGCAGGGTTGAGCTTGTTCACAAAGATACTAGCCTCAAAGTGCTGATCCAGCACGCCGCAATGAATGATGTTGTTGTATTCTGCATCATAAGACAACCGGGGAGAGGTAGGATCTTGTGCCAGCTGGGCCTCGAGCATTGAATCGGTGCTGGTTGGAGTCATGGGCGACGAGACCTCGTTGAGAAGAACGCCTTCAGGCATCAGAAGGTGGCTAGCGTTGTTGAGATTCATGTCCGAATCTTTTGCCACAATGATGAGATTGTATCGAGCAGAGTGATGTTCAACAACCGACCATTTGCGATGTTCCAGCAGTTTGGCTGTCGGTGACTTCTCGTAAGCCTTCCGAATAGCAGACAGAGTGTCTGGGTCGGTGACTGTGTACCGAGACAGGTTCGGGGTAACGCCATCTGAGAGGGTATCCAGAACTATACGGGCAAGCTGTGTTCTGCCACCACATTGAAGGACAGACAAAGTCGGATACTTGTGAGCCATCAATGAGAGTATGTCGGAGAAGTCCTCGGTCGCAATTGTAGTGTAGTCCTCCCTCCAAACGATCTCAGAACAGAGGTTTCGATGATTCGGGATGAAGCCGCCGTCTTCAATCGATGGCGTTGAGAGGGCAGTGAAATGTAAGCCTTCGACCACGATAGATGGTTCATCCCAGTTACTTGTGTCAGATGCCATGACAATGGAGCCCGTTGCACCGCGGAGGCCATGTCTTTCAGCCGTAGCAAAGCCTGTGAACACATGGCCGGCGCCTTGAGGGGTTTTTGCAGAGACGAAAACACTCTCAATCAATGAAGGAACCATGGGCTTGCTGTCGATGGCGAAGAGAGTCTGGAACATCGCGTCCAAAGTTGCGGGATGTATGACATGGGGGTACTCAAAGTTGGCAGGCATCTTGGACTTCGTATCAGGGATACGGACCTTGCTGATGCAGGCGTTCTGGTGAGTTGAGATGGACACCACGTTCTGGAAGCATGGGCCATAATTGAGACCAACGACATCCAGTAGTTCGTAGAGTTGTCGAGGCGGGAGTGACTTGTCGCAGAGACCTTGGATTTGGGCGTAACTGTGTGCATGTTCGCCGGTAATGGAAAGATCTCCAGTCTGTCTTCGGACTTTAATGCTACCGTCGGCGTGACGAACCCAAGGGTCATCCTCTGATTTTGAGTAGATCGCAAAATCCCATTCCGGATCAGCATCTGCCTTCGCGGGAAGCTGCTTCAAGTTAAGTGAATACTCAAGACCATAGGCCGAGGTTGGAATGATCATTGCTCTTTCGATTCGCAGGCAGGTGAGCTGAAAGCCCAGAACGTTTGTCATGCCGTACGAAAGCTGGCTCGCGGCTTCGAGAGCCATAGTGATCATGCCGGCCGCTGGGTAGACAATGGTTTTCTGGACTCGATGGTCCTGAATCCAAGGATTCTCGGAAATACGGAAGAATCCTCTCCATCGAGGTTCAAAGGTGGTAGAGTCTGGAGAAGGAGATCCGATCAGATCCTGACGGCCAAAATTTCGAAATCGATGTTCAGTGCATGTGTGAGACTCGTGCCAGAACATCTTCGAGTGGTTCCAGGGGTAAGACGGCAGATTGACGAGCGTTTTGTAACCTTGTGCATCAGCACCCCTAGAACAATTGTCAGCTCGATCTTGATGAGGATTAAAGTGAAGACTACTTACTTGGAGCAAACCTTGAGCATGTCGACCGGGTGACCTCGAGCCCATACCTCGCCAATGGCCTGGAGCGTAGTAACTGCAGAGTCCATATCACGTCGAATGAGCGGTATATAGATTGGTTGGAATCCGGAGCTTTGCTCAGAAATGGTCTCTATGAGCGCCGACTCCAGAGTAGCGTGGGGACTCAGCTCAACTAGGATGTCTGGTCGACTATCGGATTCCATCATGGCGTTGACGGCGCGAACGAATTGAACCGGAGAAACCAGGTTCTCCGCCCAGTACGAAGGGACAACCAGGTGGTGTGGGAGCAACTGTCCATGAACAGATGAGAAGAAGGGAATGTTTTCGGTGGCTTCGTTCGGAAGAATGGATTGAATGCAGTTTTTGTAGCCATTTTCAATCAAACTCATGTGCCTCGAGTGGTATGCAACGTCGACATCCAGGACCTTGCACAAAATTTGACAGGACTTGAGCTCATCTCGCACCCGGAGAACATCGCTACGGTCGCCGGAAATTGTGACTGAGTTAGGGCTGTTGATGCAGGCAACCTGGAGGTCGCCGTGCCCATCGCAGTTTTCGAGGTACTGGCTGGCCTCGGAGCTTGTCATTCTGGCAGCGCACATTGCACCCTTGAGGTATGGGGCGACGGTTGCGAGACGAGAGGCGCTCTTGCCACGGTAGTATGCAAGAGCCCAAGCTGACTCGCGGGTAATGGCAGTCGACGCGTACGCAGCTGCGATCTCTCCTGAGGAATGTCCAACGACGCTGCTGGGAGTGATGTTGCAAGACCGCAGCAAGTCAACGAGCGCCACCTGAACTGCGGTCGTCGACGGCTGCGAGATGCGGGGGTCTTGAATGCGCGACACTGCCTTGTCCTTCATAATCTCTTCGACGAGATCAAACTCACTGCCAATCACCTCGAGGTAGTGGGAGGCTGTTGTTATGCTGCTTTTGAACGCATCAAAACGCATGAGTTCGAGGCCCATCTGAGCCCATTGAGCCCCCTGTCCACAAAAGACAAAGCCGAGCTTTGGCTTGCTCTCGCGACTGGATCGAAGGAAGCTCGTCTCGTCCCTTGATTGCAACTTCATGATGAGATCTGCAACAGATTTGGCCACAGCAAAGCCTTTCCAATCCATGGTTGAACGACGACATCCCAGGGTATACGCGTAGTTTTCAGCATCAGTATCGGTCATATCTGTGAGTCCAGTGACGTGACCGAGATGTGCTTCCATCAGACGAGAAACACCATTGCGCTCGTTAGAGGAGAACACAAAGAGCTTAGGATTTGTGAACAGGTTGTGGCCCTCGGAGGCGACTTTCACTTGACGAGACTGCGTGTTGTCATCATGAACAGAGTTGGGATTGGCCTTGGCGCCACGCTCTGCAAGATATGCAGCAGCCTCGTCAAGGACGGCGTGCGCATTGGTGCCGCCGAAACCGAAGCAGTTGACGCTGATTCTTCGAAGACCTTCGACCGGCCACTTTGTCAAGTTCGTGGGCACCTAGTAGAATCGTCAATGTTGGATATATCAACCGACAGACCTTGTATAACTTACCTTTACTTTCCAGTTCTTGAAGTCAATGTCGGGATTTCCCAGCTCAAAGTTGATATTTGGCGGAATCTGACCCTTCTCGATGGTGAGGACGCCCTTGATCAGCCCTGCGACTCCAGCTGCACCCTCGAGATGACCAATGTTCGTCTTGACTGAGCCTACAAACACTGGGTTCTCTGTTGATCTTCCATCACCAAGCGTCTCGGAGATGGCCTTGAGCTCCCGGAAGTCACCGGCCTGAGTTCCGGTGCCGTGGCACTCGACGAAAGCGGTTTGCTTCATATCCAGGTTGTGCTTGGAGTAAAGGGAGCGGATATTAGCTACCTGAGCTTCTTTGCTCGGAAGCGTAATACCTTGTTGAACCGTTAGCATAAGCAGGCTGTGTTCTTTTGATGCGGAGAGCTCACCAGTGGTCAGGCCATCTTGGTTGACATGGGTACCACGAATGACAGCTCGAATGGTGTCATTGTCTCGGACTGCATCCGAAAGCTTCTTGAGAACGACAAAACCGATACCCTCACCACGACCGTAGCCATTGGCACGGGCGTCAAAGGCAAAGCACTTGCCGTCCGGGCTGAGGAAATTGAGTGCCGTCATGGGCATCATGGTGTTGGGTGTAAAGATGAGGCCGGCTCCAGCAGCGAGAGCCTGTTAAAGTTAGCACCAGGGAAGAGTAACGTAACAGAATGTCTCACTATAGAACAGTCGCCAGCTCTAAGAGCTTGAGCGGCTAGGTGAACTGCCACGAGGCTTCCGCTGCAGCCGGTGTCGATCGTCATGCTTGGTCCCTTGAAGTCGTACGTGTAGGACACACGGTTGGACATGATAGCGTTACCAGTGCCTGTAGCGGCATACTGGGGCTGCCAATCCATATCGCGCAGACAAATCTGCTCGTAGTCTGGCGTGGGTTAGCATGATCAATGAGGTTACAGCGAGTAGTAGACTGACCCTTCACAAAGGAGCCGACATAGACAGCTGTGGGAGAACCTCTGAGGTCTTCCATGCGAAGACCGGCTGCACAAGGTCAGGACAAACGGTTTTTGCATGACAAAGGGATTCACTTGCCATTCTCGAGTGCCTCATAGGATACCTCCAACAAGAAGCGCTGTTGAGGGTCAATGGCCTTTGCGTCCTCAGCCATGATGGAGAAAAACTAGAGAAAAGAAATTTGAGTCAGATGAGGCCCCAGTGTCAGAGCAATGTGTTGTTTACTTACAGATGCATCGAAAGCTGCGATATCGTCTTTGATAAAGTGGGCACCCCGAAACGAAATCTAAAAGTTAACGGGTCAGCCCGAAAGACCGACAGGTGAAGTTAGTGGGTGGCGATGAAGACATACGCTGCCCTGGCGGTCACCACTCGGATGATAGTAGCCATCTATGTTAAGCCGATCCTTGGGAAACTCAGACCACGCCGATTCTTTCTGTATCATCATCTCCCATAGCTTTTCCGGTGAGGTCGCATTGCCGGGAAAGCGGCAGGCCATGCCGATGATGGCGATATCTTCCATCCTGGTGGCCTTGACGTGATGGAGGATGGTCGCTGTGATGTATATCCACGGGTTGCCTTCGAAGAAGAGAGAAGAGACGGGGCGACGTGACAGGGAATGGGTAGAGGGTTGAAGTGTTTGTACGAGGACAAAGGAGAAAGAGATGATCTCTCTGTGGCCGAAGTTGCGAGTATGGTGAGAAGGGAAGGATATCAATAGGTCGAGGTGTAGGAAGAGAATCGGAGAGGTGTTGAAAATCTGAGAAGGAAGCGGTGGGAGCTAGTTGACTGAAAATTCAGTCAACTGGACATGTGAAGGTGAGAGTTGAAGTGGCACCCTGATTTCCCGGTTGCGATGAAGTGAATTCAAGGATTCAAGGTGAAGTAGGTAATTTCGGTCCTTTGTTGACGCTTGAGGCAACTGCCAAGTGCCCACTTCTTTCACTTGTGTATGGGAGCGGGAGAACACGGCATGAAGCAGAGCTTTGCTTCGGCGGTCAGCATCAGGTTCTGGACTTGAAAAGTTGGACTTCAGTACCATGTGGTGGTCAGCACGGTGTGCACGAAGGCCCTTTATTGTAAAAGCTGGCCCTTTCATGTCGGTGATGATGACCCAAATCCTGTTGCAAGATCGGGAGAATCGGTCCCGAAAGGTATCGGGCCTTTGAAACTTCACAGCATAGCCACTTGCCGCTTCTGCCATTCTTGGGGCGTGTTTCTGCGAGGGCATAGCCCAAGAGGTTCGACGGCCTCACGCAATAAGAGCGACGGAGAATTCTACAAATAGTCCTGAAGTCGGGAAGAAGGCAATCACTCGATGCTTGAAATAGGAACAGACTGGGGCGCAGCCAGCTTTGACATACAATCAGCCAGTCAACAAGAGGATCCTTGAAATACTGTAACGATGACAGAGGACAGGGGAGTGCATTCCATCAGCCCAAGCTCGAGTGAGTACTACCCCCAGTAATGGCCAGGAATGACCGTTGACGCCCTCTCCCGACCGTTCACTACAAACAGAAGCTGCAAGACACGTATATCCATCAAGTTCTTCAGGATGGAGGTGGCAACGATAACTCCGATCTTTCGCATAAACATAGGTCTCATCTGCTCCGGAAATTGTGAACAAACATAGGGCGGCCAATGATACGGATGCCTCGACCCAGAGCCTAGCTTCATAAACAGTGTCAATTATGACAATTTTCGCTCACGATTGCTACGACTTCTGGTTACCCATCGTGCCTTGCTTAAGACCCGACGGGTATTTTGACGGTATGACATAAACTTTCACGCCATAAGCAAAAAGAAGTGGCGACTATCTCCAAAACCTGTCTCCTCGTGTCTCTTCGTGGCAGCATCCAGTTAAACAGTCGGCCTGGACGATCAGTTATCCCACAGTCTCAGCCCAAGTAGAGAGGGGAGAGCAGGACATAAGATTCTGGTTTTGAATACCAGGAGGGGGACAGGCTCTGGCCTGCAACGATGAAGCAGGTTTCCGGGGTTGCCTGATCTTTCTGTTGGATGGTTATCTTGACGCGTCGAAACAGGTTGAAGCGTTGGGTATCATTGAGAATTAGTGAGTAACGATGGTATCGTAGCGGTACAATGTAAATACTGGGTCCCGAATATTGGGTGTTATTTGAGGTCAGACTTTGCTGCTGCCCAATTCAACAGCCCCCTCGATGTGTGGCCCTTCGCTGATCTCCCTGAGAGACGAACATCGCCAAGAGTATTTCGCAGACTTCCAGGAGAAACTTTGAATAGAAGGTTCCAGACTGTCACGGTTATGACAGTTTGATGTGGTCAACTGCAGGAACTCTTTGAGACATGGGGGGGGCTGTTAGTTGACTTTCGGTGAAAGGATAGAGACAGAGCTGGCCATCAAACATTGTCAATGACACTTGGCTAAGACGGGAGACGGCGTTGTGATGCACATCTTTCTCAGGAATGCAAAAACCTTGCATAGTACCGTACAGTTGTTGGCAAACACCCCAGCTTCAAGCTGTGTCATTCCGTAGGTGCTTCCGTAGGAGTTCTATATTGGGAGTCTTACGTTCGTGACCTGGCTAGTTATTTTGCCAAGATCCGATCCAAGCTAGCAACTTCGACTGAATAGATAATCCGGCCCGACTTCACACACAGTGTAGCAGTTTGGTTCGTGCACTCATAGCGTCAACTCCTTGCCTCTCCCCCTGACACAAGCTTCCTCACTCGGCCGCCTCTGCCAATGAGTATCATCCAAAACAACTCTGGGGGGCTGCAGCAGCTCGTCGAATGACGAAACACTCAAGCCTTATGACACACTTCTCCGAGAGAACGAGTCTTAAGGGGACATGGTGAGGGCAAATTCGCTGCCCAGTGTGGCCCGATTGAATCACCAGAAGAGCGCATCCATGTTCCACAACCGGGCGTACAACACCTAAGAACTCAAGATGAGGACAGGTCGCCCCTACTTCGTGTGGAACACACCCCTATGGCACAAAGGAGCGCCCGTAGTATGTAGTTCCAACGCGTCTTCTCTTTGGCGGCAAACCCTAGCAGAAAACTCATCTGCTGTCCGGCATTTCAGCGACCATTGGGGAAGTCAGAGGCGAGGTCGCACACGGCCCCGGCCCAGTAGGGGTTTGTTTTGCGGCCCAAAGCCCCGTTACACATAAGAAATGATTAAGCTTTCTTCCGCTTTCCGTCAAGATGAGAGAAGGGTTTGTCGATAGGCCAAAGTTGATGGGTTGCCAGTGGTGCCCTTGCGAACTTGTCTCGGCCTCATTAGGGGTAGGGGTAGAATTATAGCGCTGCAACCACGAGGCATCTGGCAGCACGACGTACGAAGTGGGGGGTTCCGTGTACACGTTGCGAGTGTAGTGTTGCAAGTGTAGTGTTGGTCAATCATACACAGATCCGGTAGGCAGTTCGTCCTCATGCCGCCCTCCCTCGGCCTCCGCGTACATGTTACTTTTGTAACATAAGCTGAATGTGCACAAGGTGGCACAGTCGGATTTCAACATCAATCACTTACAACCAGTCAATTACTCGTCGAACCAGCACAAGGGACTCACAATAAAACAGTGTTGCTTGATACAAATATCCTCCCCTACTCTGACTAACCTGAGTGGCTTACTTACGAGGCTTACAAACGCTGAAGAGTCCAGGGGGTCGTACGACGACGGGAACAACCCCTTCATGTCTGTATCTGAGAAACGGACACTGGGAAATATGCCCGATGAAGTCCGCACATGAACCTCCTATTTCGGCTGGTCTAGACGCACAGTCACCAACCCTCCTCTGCCCCTCCATGGAGCCTTCATCAAGGTGGCCTTTGTCTCGGAGGAGAATATTAACGCTGCAGCTGAGTTGAATGCAATGAACTGTACTCTTCGAAACCCAGCGTCAATGATTGCCTTGCCCAGTCTTGACGCTTTCAAGTTTGGTCTTACCTTGCACAACACCCGTCATTGTCCGCGTCTTCGCCTACCCAAGGTAGACCTGTCAGAGAAAATCTCACATCCGAGCTGCTTAGGTCTGACGGGCATACCTCATCAAAACCAGTGTCTTGGGCTTCGTGGGTAATTGCATGCAGGGCGGGGACCTTTACTCTCAGATGACAGCACTCGGAATCGATCATTATATCTATGTATAGTGGCCGCTGCACTCGAGCCCAAGGATGTGCAGCTGCTTGTCTTTTGTTTTGCGCTGTCACCAAAGACTCGCATCAAAGGAATGTTTGTTTGTTCATTCATGTGCCTATCTGTGCTTTCGAGTTACATTGGCATTGTCGTCAGATCACCCGCGTCCACCTTCCCTTCATATCTTCAGGAAAGGCATGTCTGGCAAGCACCAGGCCGGGCATCGCTGTTTCTATTGCTAGGACAGTCTTATTTATCCTTTATTGGCAGGACTGGTTGGCTAGCTCAATATTCTGTCTCCTTTTGGGTGAACAGTGGGCAGTGTAAGCGACCAGGCATCCCTCCCAGTTTCCTGGCCTCCTGCCAACCTCCTCCCGCCCCTAGACAGCTTCCTTTCTGAACTCAGCAACCACCCCTTGCCCTGCTTTTGGCCGCCTCTCCTAACTCGGATTCCCCATCTTCATTGTCTTCGTCGACTTTGTAACCAATCAACTTCGAATTCGATGTTGGAAGGACTCGAAGGCGACCTTTCATCTTCTGCTCCATCGAGGGAAAAACCACTTAGGAGTCGCCCTCATCTGCTATCCCAGAATAACTGAGATCTCTACGTTGCCAACCAACTCGTCACCGACTGCGCCTTCAACCCCGCCACCACCATGGCCGCTCAGTCCTGCTCAGACCGCCAGATGATGCCTGATCATCTTTCCTACCCGAACCCCTCTCTGGGCGACACGGCCGGATTCGCCGCCTCGAATTTTGCTTCTCGCCGAGGTGTTGAGTTTTCAATGGCCTCTAGGCGTATGAATCTGGTCCGCAAGATTCTAATTGTCACCAGGTGAGAAGTTGCTGACACCCTTATCCTTACCCCAGCTAACCATCAAGTCTGCTCCTGGGTCTTTTCCTCGCCACCCTCGACACATCTATCATCGCCACTTCTTTGATTACTATCTCCGAGGAGTTCAACGACTACGGAAATGCTCCCTGGGTCCTACTGGCGTACCTTCTCACCTACATGGGCTGCGCTGTCGGCATCGCCAAATTCAGCGATATCTATGGCCGCCGAACCCTCTTGTTTTACAGCTGGACAGTCTTCCTGCTCTTCTCCGTTCTATGTGCATGTGCTACCAGCATGTCAATGCTGATAGTCAGCCGAGCACTCCAGGGTATCGGAGGTTCGGGTCTCTACAGCCTCGCCCAGACCTGTCTCCTGGAACACGGTCCCGCCGACAATCCGCCCCTCATGGGCGCCCTCATCGGAGCCACCCTCGCCATTGCCTTTCTTCTGGGCCCTGTCTTGGGAGGGGCCATTGTTTCGAAGATCACTTGGCGCTGGATCTTTGGCATTAACCTGCCTCTCGGCATTGCCGCCATGTTCTGCATTGCCTGCTGCTACCCTAGAGACCGTCGCGCATACACGGTATTCTCCCTGAGAGGCTTGAGGAAAATCGACTTTTGCGGTATGATTAATCTTTTCGCGGCTTCTGTCTTCCTTGTGTTTGCCGTCGAACGGGGCGGCTCTCCTCTGTACGGCTGGGAGCATCCCAGCGTTGTTGCCAGCTTCGCCGTTTCTGGAGTCAACTGGATTCTTTTTGGGATTAGCGAAATTTACCTCTTTTTCAAGTATTGCCAGTATCCCGACCATGTTGGATGTGTTCACATCGAACCCGTCTTTCCCGTCCAATTGGTCCTCCGACGCCCTTTTGTGGGTGGTCTGGCTGTTACTTTCTTGACTGGGCTTCCGTACGTGGCCTTGACCGTCATCATTCCCGAGCGCATGCAGGTTCTTGAGCAAGAAAGCCCCCTACAATCCGGTCTTTACCTTATTCCTATGCTAGGCGCCTGCGCGTTAGGATCATTCCTCGCCGGAGCAATCTGCTCAAAATCCAATCAGTCCGCTCTTGTCATGATTGTCGCCTCAGTGGCACAGCTCATCGGCATCAGCTTGATGCTCATTATTTCGCCCGTCGACTCATCCTTTGTTCCCGCCTACGGTTTCACCCTCATTTTCGGACTGGGCGTCGGTCTTGTTTTCGGTTCTGCTACCATTCTCTCCGGGGTAGAGACTGACTCGACCCAGGACCATGCCGTTGCCCAAGGAGCCCTAGCTCAAGCTCGGGCGCTCGGCAGCTGTCTTGGCGTCGCAATCTGCACTGCTCTCTTCAACAAGCGCCTCGATGCCTTGAACAAGCACCTTTCCCGGGAACAGCTCGCAATCCTCTACCATACGCCCACCGCATCTACTCACTGGAACAAAAGCTTGTTGCACCATATCCAAAACGTATATGCCGCTGCATTCAGAGACCAAACCATCTTCATGATTATCGCCTGCTCCATCATGGTGGTTACCGCGGTTTTTACCTGGGAGAAGTCACCCAAACCCATCAGTTGCCTCGCCAGCCATGCCCAAATAGCCGATAAGACAAGCCTCCAGCGCGGACATGACCACGATGGTACCGAAATGAGTGATATGGGTAGTGTCCGCTCGGTCTAAGCTTCTTCATTTGCGCTCGGCTCCTTATACGGGGATAGTCAATTCGGGGAAAAGGAAAATCAATGTTCGCTTCTTGAGGGGAGTTTCAGAGCATGAACCGAGGCGTGTTGGGTCGGTTTGCAGGGTTGGCAGTGTCAGTTTTCTCTCGCGATTCCATTCTCACGGCATTTCAGGGTGACTTGATTGAGCTTTCGACTCAGTTACATGACACACCCGCCAGTGGTTTGTCAGTCACAAATTCGTTGTAGTTTTCCAGTTCCTACTAGTTCAATAAACCTTCGGCATGCTACCAGACGTTACATACCTTCCCGCCGTCCCCGGATCTCCACAATGCCGAACGCCGGATCTGAAGTCGGGGACCATGTTCAGTCTTTCGGAAAGTTAAGAGGTCCGAATTCGCCGTTTTCCACCTTAGGTCTATACGTGCATTCATTCTCGCATTCTCGCGTTACCGGCCCCAACCGTTTCTCAATTCTCCACATTTGCCTGGTGTTAATAGGCTTGTAGATCAAGACACCCCCTGTTGGCTAGCTCATATATGGTAAGAAGCATGCACTTCGGTCATACCATGCTAGTTCTGTATTTTCCTCCTTTATCCATCGAGCAGCATTGTCCTCTTAGGCGACACTGTTGATAAAGCAACAATGGAATCTCCTGGTTTGTTCAAGTCCATCACCTCGAGCCTCTCAGGCTTCCAGACTGCAGTCTACGTCCTTGCCGGGCTGGTTTGCGCATTCTACGTTATACGGCCCTTCTTGTCGTCGTTACGACCCGTTCCAGGACCATTTCTGGCGCGTTACACGGACGCGTGGTTTCTATGGCGACTGCACCGAGGCCATGTCGAGCAGGATTTCATATCACTTCATAGGAAGCACGGTAATACAAACAACTCATCCTGCGAGTGGCTGTATCGAGCACTCGTTCCATGGTTTGTTTCTGACTCAAATCCCAGGTTCGATCGTAAGATACGGCCCCAACAGGTACAGTATCAAGGATTTAGAGGCACCCAAGATCATTTACGGTCACGGACACTCCTTCGTTAAGAGCTCACTCTATCGGTCATACTCTGCACCAGGTTTACAAGACTGGAACCCATTTGCCGTCGAGAACCCCAAAGTGCACTCTCAGCTGCGGAGACACCTTCAAAGCACCTACTCTCTGACCGCTCTTATTTCATACGAGCCATATGTGGATGAGTGTGCTCGTATTCTTAAACAGCGCCTCGAAGAGGTCTCTGTCGCCGGCTTACCGATCGATTTTGGTCACTGGCTCCAGTGTTATGCGTTCGATGTAATCGGTCTGATCACTTACGGGAGTAGATTCGGCTTTCTCGACCGGGGCGAAGACGTCCATGGAATCATCTCCGCCATCGACACCGCGCTACAAGATTCCACGCAGCTGTCTGTATATCCATCCTTCCATGTGCCCGCAGCCCTTCTACGAGGTTGGCTGTCTGGAGACAAATCCGGATTTGCCTACGTCAATAACTTTGCCCAACGGAGTATCGACAGACTCCGTGCCAATTCTAAGACGGCGACCTGGGAACCAGATAAGGAAGCTGGCGGCAAGATGCAGTCGTTCCTTGAAAAGTTCCGCCAGAAGCATGAAGCAGATCCTACGAACTTTACAATCATGCACATCCTTTCTGGCTGTAGTTCTAATGTTGGGGCTGGCTCTGACACGACGGGTATTAGCCTGTCTGCTATCTTTTAATACCTAATGAAGCGACCCGACTGCTACCAAAAGCTGCGGGAAGAAGCTGACGCAGTTCAGCCGTCCCAAAACAAGGAATTCACTTTCCATGAGACCCGAGACATGCCTTATCTTCAAGCCGTGATTAAGGAGGCACTGCGTGTCCATCCGGCTTTCGGTATGCCTATCGAGAGGGTAGTACCCGAAGGCGGTGCCACTATCGCTGGTCGATTCTTCCCAACAGGCGTAAGGATGGCAGCGCTCCTATCCACATATATCAACACTGCGGGCTAATCAGAACACACAGACCAAGGTTTCTGTACACTGTTGGGTAGAGAACAGAAATGAGCTCATTTTTGGAGACCTGATGAGTTTCGGCCGGAGAGGTGGCTCATCGAAGACGAAAAGAATCTCACGCTCATGAACCGTCATTGGATTCCGGTACGTAATACACTAACACATAAAACACGTATCTGAATCTTTCTTCTTGCTAACACTTTCCGCACTCCAGTTTGGACTTGGTACTCGAACTTGCATAGGGAGGCACATATCCATGCTAGAGATAGCCAAGTTGGTTCCGCGCATAGTCCGGGAATTTGATTTCGAATTGCAGGAAGAAACCGACGCGTCGTGGAAAACCGAAAACAGGACCTTTGTGAAGCCACAGAACTTTATGGTCACCGTTAGAGCCCGCAACGTGTAGATCTCCATTTCAGTCAAGGTTTTGAACCTCTGGCTCAAACTTTTAGCCTGCTAGTCTGAAAGTGGGAAGCAAGCGGGCAGTAGCACTATTCGAAAGTCACTGGGTCCGTTGTGTACTAACGTATGGTTATGTAGCCAGTGTCCTTCCCCCCCCCCTTTTTTTTTGTGTGGGGAAAGGTTGACCCCTCTGAATTGTCGGACGCCACTTATGTTGTATTATTTAGGCCTTGGGTGTCCCTTTCAACTGTTTAAGATGTCTTGATATTTGAATAGATACGTTTCAAATCATGTCTTTACCACATTGTTCCAACCTACCGAGCTGACCCCTTGCCTTCGCTGTTCAACATAACCAACTAAGTTACAGGTTCGATGTTCTCATTTTATCGGGGCTGAGATATTATCGAGCCAGGCTGGGAGATGATTCAGATGCGTCAGAGATGTTGCAGCTCAGGTTCTTGAACTCAATAAAACAGCGCTCTTTCTCAGTGCTCCTGGACTTCGGTGAAACTTGTTATCAGCACAAGTGGCTACTAGGAACGCCAAAACATGCTCTTCTATTTCTGGCACGCTCTCACATTTGGCTGAACTCATGCGAGTCGTGTTGGGAAATAGAGAGCTAAGTTTCCAAGAAATGGTTGATGTACTAGTCTCTGCGGTTGATTCCTCTCTAGTTACATATGGTTGACTTGCAACGCTTTTCTACGTCTCAATATTGGCAGAGCTGGCTACTCAAAGTGGCCGTATCCCGTGCTTCTCTTGTTCCACAGGCTTCTGGTCTCCGTCTGGAGGGTGATGTGGTGGCGAGGTGCTTAAGACCTGGCCTGCTTCCCCATGTCTCAGGCATTGTTTTTGCACGTGGGTATCAATTCCTCGAGTGTGTTCTGTGATCTTCTGAATGTGAATGTACATGGCATGCGTAGCCAACCAACACAGTCCGCTTTTGAATTGAGTGCCCAGGCCTTCCGTATGCCGCACATCTGTCGACAGGGTGTTGATAGTAGAGACATCTACACGCGCCGTATAGCTCGATAATTTGATAGCACATGTTGGTGGATCAAAGTCTCACTTCCCGTGCGATGGAAAGGCCTGGATATGTAGTACTGGTAGATTGCAATACCTGCGCTTCTTGGTAGTTGAATTCTTACACGGTTAATTTGATCTGTTGAGCATTTGCGAAAAAGAGTAGACGCAGAAACCCCGCAACTCCCAACATCTATTTGGAAAGCCTCGTCATCGGGAGCGCAAACGCCGATTGTCCGTTGAGGTAACACACAAGTAGACCTGTACAGCCTGCAGGCTCGTGTATCAACGTCACTGTGCGACAAGTTTCACGTTTTCTGCAACACCTTCGCTTCAACAAGGGAGGGAGAAGGACCCAAGTCACAAGCTCATATCTGAGGTGGTTCAGACAAGCCGTAACTAACATGTAATTTTAGTCTAGGCTCAACTGATCAGTTGTGACTGAACCAGTCGACGTATGTGACCATGTTTTCAAGACTGGCCATCTACCAGTGCCCAGTGCCAGCTGGGTTGGTATCTAGGTCGAAGATGACTGGTGAATGCCTCATATTGTTTGTCCTTTGCTCACAATCTTATCACGTGGGGTATTTTTCTTCTTCTTTTTCCCCCCCGGTCGATTGGTTTTCTCGTGCTTGTCCTAAGCTAAACTACGGTGTCCGTCTTCACGCGTTCCAAGCAGCACGGGCAGCCGGCAGGTCCTTCAAGTGCTCGTACGCTCTCTTGCCCTTCCCGTCGAGTACCTCCTGCGTATATGTAGCCAGGCTTATACCCTTCAAGTCGGGATACAGCTCCTGCGCGACGAGATACCCGAGGTAACGCGCGTTCTCGGGTGTGTTGTCGCCGCGGACGCCACAGGAGTACCAGTACTGGTACTGAGCAAGCACCACGAAATCCATCGAGTCCGGGCTCGGGTGTTTCGCCTCCACCTCGGCAATGGAAGCCTCGATGGCTTCGGCGGGAACCTGTCACACGGTCAATTCCACCCTCAAGGACACGACTCGACAAGAAGTGGCGAGGGTCTTCTCACATATCGCCGTTCCAGCTTCTCGCCGCTAAGCCCCTCCAGCAAGTCGTAGACTTGGTTGTGCGTCAAGACTTCGGTATACGCAAAGACCATGCGATTCAAGGTCCGCGGGTCGGAGATGATGCGGGCGACGTATCGCCCGATGTCCCGCGAGTCGGTTAACGCGAGCGGCACGTTCCCGTCCGCGGCGATGCCGTCCGACGTCTCCATGACGGCGTAGTCGATGCGGCCGGATGGGAGGCGCGGCAAGTTCACCTGGTACCACCAGCCGACATCGATGACGGTGTAGGGTAGCTTGACCTTCTTGATGTGGTTCAACACGTCCTCTTTCTGATTGCCGTGTAAGTCAAGTGCATCTACAAGAGCGCGCGTCTCCTCTTGTGCACAGGTGCCATACCAGGTCTCTCAGCAGCAGAACTCCCTTGGGAGGCGCAATCGTCGCGAAGAAGCACGGGATATACCGCTTCACGCCCGCGGCTTTGGAGGCGTTGATGAGGGATATCTCGGCCAGAACGCTGCCGCCGTAAATGGTGGAGATGACGACGTCTACGCCCGCGAGCGTCTTCTCTAGATCTGCCTGGGGGCCATCGAGGTCGGCGGCGGCGATCTTGACGCCTCGCTTTGCCAGTTCGAGGATCGCGGGCTTTTGGAGCGACGAAGGTCTCGTCAATGCTGTAATGCTCTAAAGTATGCCATGTTAGAACTCTGCGTGAAGTAGAGAAGGCGGAAGGGGGCATACGAATTTCGGCGTGTCCGATGCGAGCAGGGCGTTCACAATGGATGAGCCCGTCTGGCCAGTTGCGCCGACAATCGCGATTTCCATATTGTTGGTACTTTTGAAGTGATATCTCAAATTGATTCGGTTACTTCATACGAGCTTCTCTAGCCTCTACTTAAATGGCCCTTATCGCAGGGCTGATTGTCCGTCTAGACATTACGAGTGATCGCATATAGCTACCCATGCCCGTCTGTCGACACAAGAAAATCCATGCAAGCGAATTCACGGGCGGAGTTATACACTAGACAAGCATGGTCCATCGCGGTTTCGCTGTATAGTCCCGTTGTAGTTGCGTAGATGACAAATGCCGGCCAGCCTAGATTGCGGGGAGCTCGGCCGAAAAAGCGGCTCAGTTTCTCGGAGTGGTAGTCCGCGCCGGAACCAAACGGACCCCGCGACTGGGAGGTCTCCCAAATGTGACATGAGGCGCACAAGTCTGTGGCTTCTTCCAAGTTTTATCGCCAATCGCTGCGGATTGTCATTTATGCAACTGGAACAACGCAGGGTGGTCTCTGCTTCAAGGAGATGTGATCCTTATTTCCGCTACTTGCAGGGAAAAGTGTCAGCAAAGTAAAGGACGTGCTTCAAACTAGGTTTGCGGAGTGCGGACTCCACGACTAGCGATGCTTGGCTCGGTGGAGTTCCCATGAGTTGATTTGTACTATGGTCTCATGGGTAAGTAAAAAAGCACCTGAGAGGTCGCTGACCCACATGCACGCCCCATGGCTGACATAATCCAAGATACACATCTCAGTGTGATGCGAGTATTGGGGTGGGAAAGTGTACCTGGTTGGGGGGGGGTTTTATTTCGACCTGGTACCATAGTAATATTGGAAACAACTCTGACCACCGACAGCGTCAACAAGCTTGTCGTTCTTGTTGTCCCTCCGCTATTCAATCATCAATGCGCTGTCTCAAAATCGTCGTGGGTCACGATGTAACCAATGGGACATGATGATCTAGGACCGCCTAATACGCCCCCGCCCTCTGGCTCCATGCCGGCCCGTCGACAATCTTCACCTCCTCCCGTCCCGTCGTCACCACCTCCCCAACATCCAGCCGCAAATCCCGCACGCGAGCCCCACCTTTTCCGAGGGCCCAGACAGCCAATCCGACCCAGTTGGCCCCTTGGTAGCGGAGAATGCCCTCCGGCACGGGGAACCTCGTCTGCGGACCGATATTGCTGATGTACTTCCCAAACTGAAACCCGTTGACGTAGAGTATTGCCCGGTAGGCTCCCGCCCCGTCGGTGTCATTGGTCGGGGTGATGTTGTCCAAGACGAATGCTAGGGGAATGTCGAGGTCCGAGGCGGGAAGACTCAAGTCCAGTGTCGCAGCGTAAAACGCCACGCCGGGGGCATCAACACCATCAAACGGCGAACGTTGCGTCGTGAACGCAGCCGCAGGCGGAGAGGGGAGATGGTACCCCTGACGCTCGAAGAATAGACCGCCTTCGTTCAGCGGCCCCCGGAACCGGTCCGCATAGTCTTCGCCGCCGAGGTTCCCCGTAATCTTCCACGTTGTGACGTTCGTCAGCACTCCAGACGGAGACGTGATGCTATAATCCATAATGCCGCGTGGGTTCTTCATCACTTCGGCCGGTATTACAAAGTTCTCCTCCAACCCCGTGGTGTCGACGACGACGGTGAGGACATACGTCATGCTGGCAGTCAGGTTTTCTAGAGTGTAATTAGAGGTATTATCCCCCGCGGCGTCGTCGTGATTATTGGCGAAGGAGCCGAGGAAGGTGTCGTTGAGCCAGACGGAGCTCGCGAAGGCGGAGCCGCCTTGGGTCGTAATCTTGAGCGTATCTTCAGCGCCGGTGGCGGTGAAGTAGCCGCGGAAGACGAGGGTGCTCGTATGGAAACCATAGTCTGAAGCGAAAAGGGAGACTGGGGTCGTAAGGTTGGCGATTGTGTTGTTTGTGGTGGTGTGGTTTGCAAGCGGCCAGGCGGAGTCGTCGTAGCCTGGGCGGATTTCTGGAAGTGAGTCGAGGAAAGTCCAGTTGAGCGTCTTCAGGTCTGGAACGGTGAAGGCACTGTCCATGAAAGTCGGATGTGCTATCCAGTTTGTTAGGTTGTTTGTCGTGTGAACAAGTGGCTTTCCATTGACTTCTAGCTTTGTGACCTCCGCGTCGACGCCAAGTATCTCTAGCTCGGTGGTGCGGTTGAAGTCTGCTTGAACCCTGAGTGTATCGCCCTGTATCGTGACAGACCTGATCAGGTAGCCGCCGTTGATGATTAGAGATTCAGGGCTCATGATTGACGTCCCATAGGAAGGCCGGCTGCTCCCGCCCGGTTTGTCTGTGACCCAGTAGTTATATGCAGAGTTGCGATCTTCTGATTGTCAGCTGGATATATCGCATATTTGCAATACTTAAGGGTACCGCGCTTACCTAAAATATAGATCAAGAGATGGTCAACTTGGACAACCCGTCGAGTCGTCAAAGTCGCCCAACTCAAAACCAAAGTGTTGTTGACATAATGATGGTCAATACTGGTTCCCTCGAGGAAGAGAGGCGTCGCGTTTGTCTTGATCGCCATTTCATGACTCTCATCGGGACCACTATAAACAACAAGAACAGTCTGATTGTTATACTCTTTCCACGTAAAGATCTCCGCCGTCAAGTATAACAAGGTTGTGTTACCGACCCGGTAGTCGGTAACGATGACCTTCGAGTCGCGGCGTCCGAGCTGGAGTAGCTCACGGAACTGAGGAATGGTGATGTTTCCCTCAGACGTCGGTAGCCGGAGGGTGTAGTCCGTTGTTACCAGACTAGAATAGTTGCTGTGACGCACTACAAAGAATGAGCCCGTGCCGTTTCCCAACAGTGGCGTCACAGTAACGTCGGTGGTCCTGCTATAGACACCCACGGTTAAGTTGTAGGGCGTTGCGATCAAATACGTGGGCGAAACTTTCAAGAATTGGGCTTCGAGCTTCAGTTCGGAGAACTTCTCTCTGCCGACGCCTCTTTCTTCTGTAACTGCCTTGTGGAATGTTAGTCGGTTTGATACCATGCCTTCAGCGTATTCCAGACTTACTGCGCCATAATCATAGGATGTATAGCCTCCTGGATGTCCCAAATTACCCCAGTTTGTGCCGCCGAAAAGCTGAGGTGGTGTCAGTCTGCTTTGCGCCCAAAAGAATTCAAGGGAATGGATTGTCGCTGACCATATAGATATTAAATATAGTGACACCGGCTGCGTAGTTGTTCTTATAAAATACCCGCTCGAACTCATGATTAACTAGGGCCGCACATTTCTCGAAACCAGGCCCGCCAAATGGGTCAAAGGAACCGCCTTGGAACTATGGCACATTAGTTTAAGCTTCCCATGTGGGTTTTAATGAATGTACTTCTAGTAATGAATATGGAGTTCTCGGACTTTGCTGTAAATGCAGTGCTCGATAATTCGTGGGTAGTTTATTATCCGGCCAAGTATTCGGATTTGCCTAAGCACCAGTGGTTAGTAAGGCATGTAAAGTTTCTGGGATGCAACCAGTGTTGCTCACGCAATCAAACCCCAAAGGATAAGCATCATGTCCCTAGACTCGTTAGCTGCAAACCGTCAGTGGCTTCAAGTGTCACATACATAGATATCCACAGCTCCTACACCCGTTCCAGGCGCATTGTTTCCCGAGGGCCTGGCATCGTTGCTGATGAGCGGGACGACGATCCCGGCATTGCGTGCCTGGTCGATGACGTACTGAAAGTACTGCCCATCAACGCTGCTTCCGTTCTTAAAATTGGTGTATTCGTTCTCTGGCTGGAATAGAATGACCGGTCCCCCGTTGGTGATTTGAGCCTTGGCAATAATGCTGCAGATTTTCGCCATGTAGCTATTATAAAAGGTCAGCCATACGGTTCAGCCAACTAGCTAGTCGTTGTGCAAGAGCGTACTTATCCGTGGCCGACAGAAACTCAGGATCCGAGGTCCTCAACTTCCCTCGAATCTTCGCCAACCAACCGGGAAATCCGCCACCAGAGACCTCGGCGTTGATGTACGGCCCAGGCCGCGCAATGAGATACACACCCGCTTTAGTCGCGGCTTCAAAGAACGGCTGAAGATCAAAGACGCCCTCGGCGCTGAAGTCACCGGCCTTTCCTTCGAGAAGAGCCCAGTCGACGTAAAAGGAGACGGTGTTGAGGCCCAGGGCCTTGACCTTTTGGAACAGGTCCAACCAGAGGGACGGGACGGGCAGGCGGAAGGGATGAATCTCCCCGGAGAAGATCATCACACGCTCACCGCGGACGAAGAGCGAGTGCTCGTCCCAGGTCACTACATCTTGAAGTTGGTCTCTCTTGTGGACGTCGATGATGAGTGTGGGAGGACGGCCTCCGATGGCGCCCGTTAACGAGGCGGAGCAGATGCGTAGAGCCAGTGAAACGATTAAGAACAGTGATGGCCTCATCTTGGCATATACTCGGCGGGTAACTTGGCTGTCAAACAGGAGGACAAGGAGGAGGAGGGGGATGTTAGTCCCAGTGCCATTCGTACATTATATATGACAATCAACCTCGGCTGTTCTATGTCGCTGACCCTGAAAGACCCTCGAAACGCAATATCCTGCCAGGTTCACTGCGCCGGTTTCCGCGCAAGTTCAGTATTACAGGTAAGATGCGTGGCGATCACCATAGTAGCGCGCGAAAGAAAGATGGGAAGTATCCGGAAGAACAGGTGTGATTAGCTTTGCATACGAAACGATCGTCCGATGCCCGTGGGCTGGGAAAGCTTGGTCCAGCATATGCAGCCCTTCCGGGTGCCGAGTAGGTCGGAGTGGCTGGTTTAAGCTTCGTCGGCCTCGCCCGCTGGAACCGTGCGGGGATCCGATGTGTATGATAGATAACTGGTGCTTTTGGGCCAGCTATTGCAACCTTCCAAGTTGATTGATCCCGGCCGAATGCCTGAGTGAGCGGGGCCGACGGTGCTATGTAACTGACAAGCAACGGAGACTCTTCGATACTGCCTATGGTGACTCAACGTGAATTAACGCGATGCCCGCTCCTTCTGCCCCCGCAAGGTAACGAGGAATAGCAAGTGCCGCGAACGGAATCCGTATATTGCAACTACTCGGTGGTATCAAGTCTGTACCTGTGGCTTGTCGAAGGCGATCTGATGGCATAATGTAACCCAGCCACTCTTGATGACCAGCTGGTGCATACAGGCAATTGACCAACGGCACCCGATGAAAGCTATATGACGACATTCAGACAAGAACCCAGTCCGACTCCTCCCCGTGATCCGGTCTAACCGAATGCTCCTCGACGAAGCCTACTGGCCGGCCATCTTTCTTCCAGACCTTGCCGTCCTTCATGACAAAATCGACTTTCCGCAAAGCCCCGGCATCTGTTCTCGGATCCGTCTTCAAGGCAACAATGTCGGCTCGGTACCCTTTCTCGATCGAACCAAACGAAAAACCGCATTTCTCCTTGCCGCAGCTCTCCCAGCCGCCAATGACACATGCTTCCAACACATCCGCCACGGGAACTCTCGCCTGGATCATTAGCTCCATCTCCAGAGCACCTTGCCCGTGGGGAAAGGCCCCTGTGTCACCACCGGCAGCAAGACGTACTCCAAGATCGTACGCTCTCTTCAGCCGCTTGCTAATGTTATCAAAGTCTGGCGAGTTCCGAAGAACCGCCAGTGTAGGGATGAAGATGGTTCCACGGCGGCGCATTTCCCTGAAGACCTCGTCGGTCGCCTCGTTACAGTGCTCGATAGTATCGACTCCTGCCTTAATGGCCATGAGTGCGCCCTTTGCGGTACCCGCGTGGCATGCCACAGGCAAACCGCCTAGCTTCGCTTCTTGCACGATCGCATCCATTTCTTCCTGGTTGAACATGACCACTGCCGGGTTGGGATCTGTAGGAAGAAATGGAATCGCATCACGTGGTGGCTGAATGGGAGGTGGAAATCGCATCACTTTTCGTCGATAGTCCGCGTAGAACTTGATGATATCCGCGCCGTCACCCGCACGGCGTCGGACGGCCTGCCTCACGCCCACTGGCCCATCACACGCGTCAGAGATGCGTGGCAGCTTGGCCAGTGTGTTCTCATGACGGACCTCATAAGATCCGGTACTTGCAAGGCATTCCGTAGCGACAAATAGCCGGGGACCTGGCAGAAGCCCTCGATTAACACAGTCTCTGAGATTCGCGTCAAATGATCGCATCCCTTCGGTGCCCAGATCTCTGTATGTGGTATAGCCGGATAGCAACGCGGCGCGGAGATGATTGGTAGCACGAACGATTCGCTCCACGATGCTCTCGTCTCGCATCTGGACGGTGGACGAAGCTTCACTAGGCGCTGTCAGATGAAAGGCCCACAGCTGCCCAAGTCTGTCACGGCTCACTCGTATGAATGCAAAAACACATGCGTATGGGCGTCGACAAATCCGGGCACCACGACTTTCCCGCGAAGGTCGATATTCCCTTCATTCACGGCCAGCTCGCCGCCATCTGCCCGATGGTATACATCCTCGATGGTACCCCTTGCGGAATCAACGACAATGGATATATCTTTGTCGAATGCTTTTCTCCTAGCATTGAATAGCAACGATGTGTGCAGCGTGATGCGCGATCCGACGACTTCACGACTCATGGCTGCGAAACTAATGAAAGATCGTTGTGTGGGAAAGATTTGAGATTGCTACGATACTTGGCAAGTGTCTCTTGGATTGCGGGGGTCGCAAAGCATATGTCGCTAAGCAGGAACCGATAGGTGAAACATTGCAAGGTGTAACTACACTGTAGTGATATCTTGTAGTTTCGAAGAACAGGTTCCCCGTGTTAATCCCAAGCTGACGTACGGCCTGCGTGTGAACTAACCGCTCTTGGCAGCTCGAATGTCTTCAACTGTCACTAGAGTGTCGAGTCGAGGGCCTGTCGGCCGGCACCGAGAGGCCGCACGGAAGTGGGGTGACTGTTCGCGGAGGCAACACACACGGCGAGCATTCGTCGGTAGGAGAGACTCGGCAAGTTGGTTTTCCATTCCGTTACGCTTGAGGTGGCTCAACTGTTTGAATGGTGAGAAACCAAAATCACTTTTGGTTGGATGACGGGTTCAAAGCACAGTCGGTTGCTCAGTCGGTCACCCCTAGGCTTAAACGCTCGCTAAACGTTGTTGGGGAATGTGAAGCTGTAAGCTCTGCGAGGCTTAGTATGTGTCCGAGAGCACATTGGCATTGCGATATCCACATCAGACGGATTATTGTTCCGCCATCGGCTGCCTCTGGGTACTATAGTATCATCCGCTTCTTTTGAGTCTCTGGGATGCGGGAAGAAGAGGAGCCCACGACGAGGATTGCTGGAGGTGAGGCTGCCCGGAAAGGTTGTCCTGGTACGTGAAAGCTGGGCGAAACGAGTCTTCCACGCCGGGGTTTTTATTTCGCATCGACTCACTGTTGAGAAGTTCGTCTGGAAATTATTGCATGGCGCGATGTTTTCGAGAGCCGAAATCTGGCAGATCAAGTTTCTGCTGAGAACCACACAAGCCGCTCACGCGCTACACTACAGACGGCACCAGTGCTATAGTTGCTGACAGCATCATCCTGCAAGCTGCGGTTGTGTCGTGACAGGGACGATCGGTGAAGGGCAAGGACCCTCGAGCGCGGAAGTGACGTCGGCCGCCGCAGAGGGCAAGTCTAAATGCCCCCAGTGAGGCGAAGCTCGGCTGTCCGAGATATGCTTGGCCTGAGTCGGGACCGCTATAAGCCCTCTCACACACCGGAGGCATGTTGACGATTTAGAAGGGGACAGCGGAGAGCAGCCGACGAATGCCGATTTCTGGATAGGCAGCGGAACCCGGATTTCTCGACCAAGCCGGGAGGAATGACGAATGCTGTGAGGGGGACCGGGGACGGTGGGCGGTGGGGAAGGGCTTGGAAGACCCTGAATGGAAATTGGCCGGGTTGGGCTGGGCAGAGGTGGAGGTGCGGGCGAGCGTGAGCGACGGGTAGGTGCTGAAAATAGAGACAAGATCGGCCCAGAGCAGGCATGTTGCATTGCGCTGGATGGAGACAAGCCGGTGGCCTGCTGGCAGCCATCGATTGTCATGTTGCGTGCATTCATTGCATTGCTTCGTTTGCGGTTACTTGGAAGTTGCGGTTGAGGGATGACAGAGTTTGGCCGGGTCTGCGGACGAATGGACAACCGTGTCGCTCCTTGCCTTTTTCGAGACTGGACGATGTAGAAGTAGGGAGAAGCAGAGGCTCAGAAACCTCGATCTCTAGCGCATCGTCATGTTGTATTTGGCAGCGACTGCTACAACAACCAACCCCTGGGTGTGCAGCAAGACTTGGTTAGACGCTGCCGGGCGACGGACTGCCAGACTGACCATGTTCTTTTTGGGACCTCAACGATTGGCGAAAGAAAGAAAGAAACAGCGCGCCGCCTAGGCTCCGGCTTGTTGCATTTGCCGCCCACGAAGAACCCCGGATGGAGGGCACAAAAAGACAGCGCCAACCGAGGAAGAGAATGCAGCAAAGTAAGCATTTGCAGCAGCCAGGGCTAGCCTCATGGCGGCGGTCTGCCGGGCTAGAAGGGCTAGAAGAGGCCGTTTTCCCAACGGCCTGGCCGCTAGACGTCGCTGACAGTTGGGGCTGCTCCTCGGCCACATTCTCGGTGCAAGCAACAAGCACAGCATCGAAGCAGCACCAAAACAGCGGCGGGCAAACTGAGCACGATTTGAAGCTGGTCTTATCCGGGTGGGAAGAATGTGACCGCCACTAAGGGAGGAGCCGCGTCATTCGCCGTGTGTTCAAGGAGTGGAGCCACAAAGCCCCTCTTGCCTACGATACCATGGAACATACTGTACCTACAGAGGTACTGTAGAACTGTGGTGCTGTGGTGCTCTACTGATTCCTCTGAGTGGCTGCAGCATCGATCGTCGTGTGCGAACATCGCCCTCGCCGGGCCAAGGGTCTCCACAGACCGGCCAATGAAAAGTCGTCATCGCGCAGCAAGCGAGCCCATATGAGGTGGGTTCAGCCTGACGTCTTAGGCAACAACGCCGCCACCACGCTGTCCCTTGCACCCTTCCCCTTCCCCCCGTTCTTTCCTGCTGTTGCTAGTCTCCCTGTGGTGCTTGGTGCCTGGTTCGTGCCCGTGCAACGTAGCGGATACATCCTGTTTGCTTGGGTTTCCCGTTGATTGACGCTTGTGGTCCGGGAAGAAGCCACGAACAGCCACCACACGGACAGTGCGACAGACCCCCCTGCAACCTGGCACATGCACCTGCACTTGGTGCACTCCCGCTTTGCTTTGCTATGCTCTGCTCCCTATGCTCTGCCCACTTGGCAACCGGCACCTGCGCCTGCCGCACACACCTGCCTGCCACGCTCACTGACCATCCTCGCTCTCTTCCTGCTTGAATACGAGAAGTCTTGTTTTTCTGACCTTCCCGCCCGTTCCACACCACCCACCAAAGCCCATCTCGTCTCATCCCTCACTTGATAAAAACCATTCACTCGCTTTTTTCCTATCGTCACCCTAGATTCCTTCCTCTCGCTTTCCCTCTGGGCCACTCCTCTTTCACCTTCACCCAAGTAAAACAAACAGTTTAAACTTTTTCTACCTACCGGTCGCTTCCGCTTTCTCCTCTTGACCCGCGCCGTTCTCCTATTTCGTACCCACTCGGCACCACCTCGAGTAAAGAACCTTCCGAGAATTCCAGACGAACCGACTCGCCTTTGTTTGCCACGCCTTGTCTCCGACACATTCCAAACAATTAGGTTATCGGCACACCGAATTATCTGACGAACGGGAGGGAGAAAACTCGACTGGGGATATCACATAGAAATATCCATTCCCGACACCACCAACTTTTCTTACCCTCGTCATTCACCATGCATCCCACGCGCGCGCTCCAGCTTCTCGCTGCCGTCTCTGTCGCCCAGGCATCATGGATCGGCTTCAGGGCAGAGCCCCGCGATGAGATCGTCAAGAGACAGACAGGAATCAGCGGCGCCGAGACCACAACCTCTGCTGCTCAAACCACCACATCCGCCGCTGCCGAGACCACAACCACGACAGCTGCACCCGCTACGACCACCACTGCCGGAGTCGCAACTACCAGCTCTACTGCCGCTCCCGCCCCGACCACAAGCGCCAACGCGCCCTCGACCACAGCCCCCGTCGACTCGGCCGCTCCCACGACATCGAGAAGCAGTGCGACGTCGGCTGCCGGTGACAACGATGAGTCCACGACCAGCCGCTCCAGTGCTGCTTCAACCGCGCCCGCCACCACCGCCCAGCCCGTCACCTCCACCATCCGAACTATCATCACGACGACCAACTCCGCTGGTCAAGCTACCTCCTTCACCTCGGAGTCCACCGTCACCCACACCCCGGGCCTGAACGATGCTTCCTCTAGCAACTCTTCCTCTGGCATGTCCACTCAGACCCGTAATACTGTCATTGGTGTTGTGGTCGGTGTCGGTGGTGCCATTGTCCTCGGCGCCCTCGGCTTTGTCGCGTGGAGAATCTGGGGCAAGAAGAAGCAGGCCGAGGAGAACGACGGTCTTATGGAGTACAACAACCAGTACGGCAACGAGGCGAAGGCCGAGGTGGGCAGCGCTCAGGGAGCCGGCCGCACCCCGTTCCAGTCGACTCTCGAGAGCTACCACGCTCCGAACCAAGTCAACGCATCGTCAAACTTCTAAGGCGACGTCGACCCGAGTCTATGATGATTGTTTGTTGCAGAAGAAAGCGTTGATTCCCCGGTTCTTCGTCCACGGATGGGCATACCCCATGATTTTTCTTTTTCTATCAAACATTGCGGCTGGCTTTTCCCGCGCCAGCCATATGGAGTTTCGGACTGCCAAACTACTACGGCAGGCATGATGGCATATCGCGCAAAGTCTCAGGACTAATGGATAGAGCAATGTACATAGAATGTGGGATTCCTGTTCTCTATGCCAGCTGGGCTTCAGGATGGTCACTCAACTGAGCTAGCGTGGGCTCCAAACGAGCTGCGCATCAGGGCAGGGCTTCGTCACCAGCAGAGACACAGACTTCACAACGTAAGTCTGATGGATATTATTCTGGGTTCGCAGGCTTGTACGTACGTACCTTAAGATACAACTTTAATACCAGGACCGCCAAAAATTAAGGGATGAAATGCAAAAGCAAAGCATATACCACATTCAAAATGACCTAACTGAAGTCTGTCAGTAAAGAGGAAGGGGGTGCAGGACATAGGAGACAAAGTTCAACTGATTTGGTTGCACCCCCCACCCTAAACTCTATGTCACTGAGCATGATCGCCGCCGTCATCCGACTGCCATCTGAACAACTTCGGCCAGCATCATCGTCCTCGCTAGGCCGACCATCCCGTCTGGGCATCGTCACGTGGACGCATGCGCAGCGGGTGCAGGCTGGCCCGTCCGTAATATGATCTCCCGTCTCAGTGGTGTTTCGGGTCTGCGGTTGGTGCTGTTGCATTCGCAGCTTTATGTGGGTTTTGCGTCCTGGTTGGACGGCCTTGCTTTGGTGTTTCAGGTATGCTCTCCCTTTCACAACGGCCAACACACCCCCTCTCGTGCCGCTGATCTGTTGCAGCCGCGGGGGCCGTCTGTTCGAGCAGGATTAATCGAAAAAAAGAAATAGGCTACTGAAGTTTAAGGGACGGACGTTGGCTTTTGCTTCGGTTTTTTTCTCCCTTCGAGACTTTTTCCTCTGTCGGATCATCTCTTCAGAATTCAACGCTGCGTCGCTCATTCGATCCGCGACCACCACTGGGCGACGCTATACACCAATCGACGAGGTTGAGCCTCGGTCTCCAGAAGCGATTATTTTCTAATTTATCAATTTGATGAGCCGGTGAAAAAGCCATCCCAAAAGCTTGAAGACCCTACCGAGGTAGGAGGACCATCGTCTCGATCACGAATACGAACCTGAGCAACCAGGGACTCGACGAATCAGGTCGACTGACCAATCAGTCGGGTAATTCGACGACACTCGGCCAAAGGAGGAAACAGAGAAGGGAGAAGGACAAAGTCAAAGGCCAGAAAGAAAAAAAGAAAGAAAAAAAAGGATGCGGACGTCGACGTTGATCGGCGCCCTTTCGGCAGTGACCGTCGCCTCCGCGGGCGTGATGGCGCTCGACATTGGCGACGAGCTGCGCATGGGCTGGAAGATGGGCTTGCTGCCGCGGCAGGACTCGCAGAACCTACAGACTTTCGACGGCGACTTGGGAGGCGTCAAGGCGTCCGCGGTACGTTATCTGGTGTTGAACCCCCGGCCTTGACTTTCTTTTTTTCGACAACGCCGGTGCGGTGGTGGTGTTATTGGGTTAGGGCCCGGATGGGAGTTCCGGTGTGGCGGTCTCGGGGGGCGGTTTCAGAAGCACAATCGGGAAGCAGGATCAGGACCAAGGGACGACGTTTTGCTGACTTTTTCTTTTGTGGCGCGGACAGATCACCAAGTCGAGCAACCCTGAACGACCGTTCGAGGTTGACGGCGATACCTTTGTAAGTCTAACCCGTGGGGAAGTCTGCAACTCCTCGCGGCTGCCCTGGCCAGGTCCAGTTGCTGGAACCCGAGAGGATTCGGTGCTGATGCCGTGAACTAGCCCGACTTTGCAACGGCCGCGAACAGAGCGTGTGACAACCAGAAAAACAAGTGCTCACAGGCCGCCAATAACGGTCCGCAAAAGTTTGAGGTGTCCGAATGCGACAAGCAGTCTGGTGAGTTGCCTTCGTGCAAGGCTCGAGGCCGACCTCCCTCCTCCTCCGATCCTCTGGCATCGGAGAGGATGGGGAGAGTAGACAGATGTCTTCGGGCATGGTGGATGAAAAGCTTGGTTTGCTGACATGATTGGACGACACGCAGAACAGTGCAAGTCGGCGATCGACACGACGTCGAAGCAGAGCTTCAGCGATCCGGTGTTTGCAGGCACGGATGGGAACTTTGACATCTTTTGTGACCCATGAGCGGCTGCAGCTTCTTCTATGAGGCAGGGCAGTGAAGCCGGGGGCGCGTGGGCTGACGTTGTATGAATACGTTGTGATGCTAGCCATGTGAACATACGGCGTGTGTCTATGGGGAAGAGTGTCACCATGGCCGCGGGACAAAAGCCGCCGTGGCTTAGAAGTTGGGTGAGACGGGTGGTGGGGATTTCAAGTTGTACATGTTAAAGTCGGGTTTGGCGTTTTCAAATGGCCCTCGAGAGCAAAGAGCGAGGTTGATATCCGGTGCTCTCCCGGTCGTCAGTTGACGATTCGAGAGCCTCCTTCAATGAATAATATCACGTTGAAATGTGTCACAGGATCAGTAGCGTTGCGAAGAAAGAAGCCAGACTGCGGATGGAACCTGGACGTTCTCTCGAAAAATCCAAGTTGGTGTAGTAGTTGGAGAGAGAGACTTACCTAGTTGGGTTAGGTTGCACCATCTCTGAATGCCTTCATTTTTCAGGGAGGACCAGAGCGAACGTCGGACAGGCTGCAAACACCATAATGGGATACTATGAGAAATCAAGAGCGTAGCGTTTGCCACCGAAAATTGCCACCGTTGCCTCCGAGGGGACTGAAAAGGATTCTAACCCAGTCCGGAGCAAGTTGCCCTACCTCAGAAGAGTGTTGTGGATGCATGACGGTGCCGGTAGAAAAAAGACTTTCACGAGGAATCCCATGTTCCCTCCACCCACATCTCTGCTTCCAGCTGGGTGTACCCGACGGCCCCTACTAAGCCATATCCCGCGATATCCAATCTAACAACCCCAGGTTCAACGCTGTTGCTGTTGGCTCTTTGTTTTTGCCCCAAGCTCCCAATGCCCCGTTTTTTTATTTTATTACTTTTCTACGCGTTTTGCTCAACCTGAACCGCGTTTAGTACAAGACATTGTTGTTTCTGGAGGACGGGAGGAAAAGAAGATGTTTCTTTTTCTTTTTCTCTTAATCCATCTCAACTCGTTGGTCCTAGTCAACTAAGACATAGGGGCATACCCGAAGTCTGTTCCCGCTCGTCTGACAATTGCTAGGACCGAACTTCAGACATGCTGTCTGCCACCTTGGGGGGGGAGTAAAGTTTCAGAAAGTTGGAGCTGAGGCAGGAACCTGCAGCAATCACGAGATGCGAGCTTTGATTCCGCATCTGCCCTTTTTATTGTGTTTTGTTTTGGTCGAAAGCGCAAGCGCGTCGTCGGAGCACGATCACCTTCCATATGAAATCCAATGTTCCTTTTAAACGTGCGTCGAAAGGGATGGACCCCGAAATATGACAGATGGGGTTCCCGTCATGCAGGCGGCCGGGTCCAAGAGCGCAAGTGGCTTTCTTTAGTGTCGAGGGGAGTGTGCTATCACGATTAGAGAATCCAATCCTCTATTTGTCTTCATGGTTGATCGATGCAGTCGGGAAGGGAGCCCCCGTTGTCAAGTGACTGTGCTTGAGTCGAGAAGGAAGAAAGACGAAGCGGCCAAGGCCCAGCAGAAGATCGAGGTTGAATGACGCCGGCCACTTGAAGATATTTTTTGCGGGGAGACATGTTGCAAGACACAACCCGCTCCCAGACAAACTGAGACTCGAGGCGGCTGTGTGAGTCGACCGCAATCGAGAACGAAAGACGAGCGAGTGACAGCCAGCCGGCCAGACGCAATCTCAGCGGGCTACGAGCGTCACGGGCCGAACATCGAGCCATTGGCAAATACGATGTCGTCTAGGAGTTCAAGCGGCGGGGCGGTCTCATCCAGCGGAAATCACCCAGCGCTCCAGAGGTGATGCGAGAGTAGGGGGAGGCGATTTCCGGGGCGAGAGATCTGTTGGAGGGTACATTCGATTGAACGCGACTCACGCATCACTGAGATGTATCCATTACCACACAGGCAGGGCGAGATTGGACTGGGCCATAGCTCGGCCCCGTGGTTCAGCGGGGACGCTCATTAAAACAAAGCTGGGCCGCTTACTGGCCCGTCTGGAAGGTTGTCATTGAAGTTGGCAAAGTTGCCAGCCTGTTCCTGGCACGCCCCGGTCCATCCCATTGGAAAGCAGGGACCCCCCACCTCGTCTGCCCGTGTCTTCCAATCCCCAATGACATTCCGTCGTTGATCATGTGCACGCTCTTCCATTGACGACGAGGAACGAAAGAGGAGAGAGAGAGAGGAAGAGAAAAAAAGAAGAAAAAAAAGACTCAGCCAGCAACGAGTGCCAGCTGTTTCTTGTGCTGTTCGTTCTCCCCCCCGAGTTCCCACTCGAAACGTCCAATCTCATCGTGCCACTGGTTCGAGGACCCACGCAAACGGCCCAGAGAAAGTGGCCGCTCGCTCTCTTCCATTCATTCCTCCACCCCTCGAGTCTCCGCGAAGCCGCGACGGTGCAGACGGACGCACCGTCGTGGTTGTCACTGGATGTTGAGTGACGACTGGCAATCATTTGTGAGGTTGCAGCCAGACGAAAGACTCGTGGGCTTTTAGCGGCAGCAAAGCCCCATCCGGCCGTGCCTTAGCTCTGCTGTATCTGCTCCTTTCCGTTGCCGTACCTGTACCTCGCCCGTCCCGTCAAATCCCCGTCCCTTGTCCGTGCACGGTACCTTGAGTCCCCTTCAACCACGACCTGGACATACCATCATCTCCAAGGACAGGAACCTTCGCATTAGCTTCCCGTGCCATGCTTTGACTTGCCTCGAGTGCCACGACTGCCTTGCCTTGCCTTTTCTTTTCCCTCTCTACCCGTCCCGTCCACTCAGTCCTCTCACCTTCTTTTCACCTCCCTGCCGACACCTCGCGGACCTAACACAAATCTCCCACCTCCATCCTCATTCTCGTCGTCGTCGTCCTTCTCCTCCTGCTGCCCAAAGACCGACGACGTCCGGCCAATCCATCAAGATCATCATCATCGTTTAGCTCGAGCTGTGATCCCGATGCGTCCGGTACCCGCGAGCTGCCGCCCTTCTGTCTTCATGTCGCTCCTTAGTCAATAATTTCCCTCTCCCCCAGTTCCCTTCTGCAACCACCCCCCGTTTTCTAATCCCTGAACCGGACCACCTCTGCAAATAATACCTTATTCCTGCTGGCTACACTTTTTCCCCCCCTACCGCCCGCCTAACAAAAAAAAAAAACCTACGCGTCGTCGCGACCAAAAAACCGACCGGGTCCCAAATATACACACACACAACTGTCCCCAATCACACGGGCCGCCTCCTCTCCTCCACCCCCTTATTCCTGTCAATAACTTCGATAGCCCGTCCGTTCCCTTATTTTTCTTTCTTTCTCGCGGCCTGCTTCGTGTGTGCATGCCGTTCTTTTGAGGGCTGTGAAGAAAGCGTCCTCGACGCGAAATTTCAAGAGACTTGGCTGCAGACGATCCCATCGTCTGCGCTGATCTCACCGTGGTAAGCTACCTCACCTCGCCTTCACATTCCCCCCAGTGGTACCTTGACCGCCCACGGCGGACGCCACATTGATCTTGGGCCCATTCCTGATTGAAACAGAGTCCCACGAAGACGTCTCCTCAACAGCAATCCCATTCTCCTCCTGCTGCATCCGCACAGGACGGTAAAGGATCTCATCTTCCATCACTCAACTCGCCGCCCACGTCGCCCGCCCTTTCTTCGACATCCACTGTTGCCGACGGCGAGGACCTCGGGTCCTCCCCCATTTTGCCTTCGCTACCCGCGCCGAGACTCCCTGACCGAGCTCGGGAAATTCTAAGGAGTCAACCCAGCGTCGAAGAAGAGGAGAGGTACGTTACAGCCAGCTGGGGCTCACCGTACTCGACGGAAGATACGAGACTTCTTCGCCGCCAGAGCATTGGCAGCGATCAATCCGAAGACTCGCCAATCCATCACATTGCAATCAGCACTCCCTTTCTCCGCCCTCCCCCCGCGCTTTCGTTCGGACACGACGATTCGCCAGAGCCCTACCTCAGCGCAGCTCAAGTCCTCGCTAATCGTGCTCGACGACCTGCGCGGCGATTGACTGAAGATTGGATCCGCCAACACACGGCGGGCGAAAACTCAGAGAGTCGGCATTGGTTCAGCGACGGAAGTGAGCACTCTTCATTGAGCGGCTCAGGATCTGGCGACGAAGCTGTCTGGCACGATAAAGAGTCTTTGCGAACACCGAGGGCTCGACCGCCCCTTACTCGCGCATCGCTCACCGAACCTCGCCACCCTCGTACCCGGTCTAGCGTCGAGACACTCAAAGCGGAAGACGCGAAGCCTCGAGACGACGTCGTACACGCAAACATGGAGAGCCCAGATCTCTCAAAGGCCGACTTGGCCCGCGACCTCCCAGACCTCCCAGTAATCCCCACAACGCCCAGAAGGAGCGCAAGTGCTGCACATGGCGAGACCACGAAAGCTCCCATCACACCGATGAGGAGTGCCTCTGCAAGAGTTTCGATCAAAGAGCCGAGCATGACGCCGCGGTTGAAGAAGAAGGTCCCGTGGAAGGGCAAGAATATCATGGTTCTACTTCCCAAAGACGAGGAGCGTGGACGCCCCGGACAAGCGCCCAAGCCGCTGAACCAGACCGAGATTGAAGGCATGTTCAGATCGTGGCAGGAGCTTGGGTACGACATCAGCGGCTTTGACCTGGACGTGGCAGAGGGCACATACCAGGCTCCCACAGGATACTCCCAGAGTCGAGACGCCTGGCCCGACTTTGACGAAGTTGCCAGAGAGCGCGCGGAACACACGTACAAGGTCACATTGCCTGATTTGAACGGTAAGCTGGCATTTCGGAAGCGAAGATCGCAAACATACTAACTGTGTCGCAGCTTGGAAGAACTACGTGAACGAGCTTAACGAAGCTAAACTGCGAGCTCTCGGAGTGTCCTTCGGCGACGATGACCCCCCGGCGCCATCAATATCGCCTGCGGCCTCGCAGCCTAGCCGCCAAGCTTCAGCGCAATACCCGCCCCTGCCCTTCTCTCCACCCATGCCTACGTCCTCGGCCTCGAGCAACCATGTCCAAGGATATCCCTTCCCGTCGCAGTTCGTGCCCGGTGGACGTTCATCTGCGGGCCAAAGCCCGAGTATGGCCTCTCCCGTTGGTTTTGGAAGCCACCCGGCCAAATACAACGCCCGACAGTCGATCTCGGTTCCCATGGGTCATTCACCCTTCCAGTTGTCAAATCAGCCTTCGCCATTGGGCTGGCCTTCGCAGCACAGAACCGATTCGCCTTCGCTGCTTAACGGAATTCTTTCTCCCGTTTCGCCCTTCACGCCCGATGGTTTCGCGCCGACTGGTAGCCCTGCGTTCAACGCACACCAGCGACACCAATCTCTCCAGTACCCCATGATGCCCCACCAGTTCATGCAGCAACAGCAACCTGCGCGGGCATCCCCGCGCCTGCAGGAGGTACGAGAAGATGAGGAGGAGGCAGCCGAAGAAACACCCGCGAAGCCGTTGGAGCCCGCGCAGGTCAACGATGACGACCTCCAGGCCGAGATTGATGAGGCCGAGTACCACCTGGAGGAACAGATGCGCAATGAGTTGGAGCACGAGGACTACAGCCCGCACAACGAGGAAGCCGCTGCGGAGCAACTTGCAGGCTTCTCCCAACAGCAGCCTCCATCGCATGCCAGAGAAGCATCCGTTCAGTTCCAGGCACACCCGCAATTGCAACAGCAGTTTGTCCAGCAGCCTGGCGACGGCCCTGTTCTCCACCACCCGCGGCCTCACAGCCGTGGCCACTCCCTGTCACAGAACTTCTTCTCTCACCACGACGAGACGCGACCTCGCGGGGACAGTTTGGCCGGATGGCACGATGTTGATCCCAACCGAATCGACGAGACGGCCGAAATCGAGACCAACCCCAGCAACCTTGGCACGCCTGTGCAGGACTTCAGCCTCACGACGCTCCTGCAGCAGCACCAGCGATCGTTCTCCACGGCAAGCAACCCGTGGAACGACGTCTCGTCGATGTCGAGCAACTCTGGTATGCCGAGAAGACCTAGCCATGCCAGCAAGCCGTCGCTGTCGAAGCTCAATGTCAAAGCTCCCGAGTTCAAGTTCAACCCGGGCCACGAGTCAAAGTCTAGCTTCACCTTTGGAGGTGGCAGCAATACCTTCCAGCCGTCTGTTTTCCAGGCGGGAGGCGGATCTTTCGCATCGTCTGTTGCTTCGCCATCGGCACACTCGTTTGGCGCACAGTCCATCTCATCCAAGATCAATGCTGCTGCCCCTGTCTTCTCCCCTGGCCAGAGCGACTTTAGCTTTTCTGCCTCTGGTCCAAAGTTCCGACCGGATGCACCCGCCTTCACACCCTTCGGCAATGTCTCGGATTCTGTCACCAGCCCTGTGTCGGGCAGCGAAAGCGTCGGAAACCGCACTAGCTCGATTTTCGGCAACATTGATCTGAGCCTGTCCGACGTTGTCAAACCTCCTAAAAAGAACAAGGCTATTCCGATTATTCGTCCCAGCAGCAGCGACAACAACAAGAACGAATCTCAGGACGATCTTCCGGATGATGCAGATGGTCGTCTGATTGACGAGTCCCGTATCAAGAGGGCGAAAGCTTCGAGAGGGGATGGCGATGATGTTCCGCTGTTCGCTGAACCATCGCCTGAGCCTAACGCAATGCAGTCACTCCAGCCCGCATCAAAGAAGGAGGAACAGGAGGCTTCCGAGCACAAGTCAGGCGATGAGCAAGCTTTCACGCCAGCAGACACAACAATGTCTTCTACTGTTGCTTCTGAGCACCCTACCGATTCCAAGGCCGTGACAGCCACCAGCCCCTCGGATACTTCGCCTGACCAGCAGCAATCGAACTGGGCACCTTTCGAATTCGAGTCGACGTCCGACCTCCAGAACTTCAATGATGCCCGGCCTTTCGGTATCGACACCTACAAGAAGGGCCACAACAAGTCGTTGTCTGCCACCGCAAGGGCATTCGTCCCTGGCGGCGGCTGGGCTGTTGCGCCCGAGACCGAGACTGAGGAAGACGAAGAGGACGAGCGCGACAGAGAAGACACCATCGAGCCCGTCCTGCCAAGTACCGAGGCTCCGGCCCAGTCGTCGCCTCCGCGCGAATCGTCTCCCCGCGCACCGACACCTCCCAAATTCGCTGCCACCAAGGGATTGGGCGCTTCTCGCTTCGCTAGCCCGCCAAAGACTAAGGGCCTTTCCGCGTCTCGCTTCGCTGCTTCTCCCTCGCCTGCACGTGAACCCGAGCAGGAGCTTGAAGAAGGAGAAATTCCCGAAGACTATGTTGTCTCCGAGGCTGAAGAGTACGTCGATGAGCCCCAGGCGCATAACTTCTCCGGGGAACAGCCTGCGAGCAACGCCAACAACGAGCTGCATGAGCCGACTTTTGAGGAGATTGATGCCATCATGGACCACCTCAACCAGAATGACCCAACGTTTGGCGTGAACAAGGCCACTGCCGAAGCTGCCAAGTGGCACCAGCCCAGCCCTAAGAGGCAAATCCAGGTCGCTGGCGTTACCAACTTGTCACCCTATAAGATGCAAGCCGGCAGTCAGTACCGCAGCAGAACGTCCAGCCCCGTCCGACAATACCGCGACCTCCCTGCCGACAACTCGGCGATGCCAAGCACGGAACTGGAGGATCCTTTCGTCGATCCTCCCATGAGTACGCAGTCGTTCGATGGTCCCATCACCCATTTGAACGGCGAAGAGAGCGTTGCGCATAGCGACTGGGAGGGAGCTTTTAGTGACGAGGAGCAGGCCAAGTTAGAGCAGCGTGTCCAATTCTTCGACGGACGTGTCAATGAAGCCGTTAGCGATCTGCTCTCCGCCCGCCTCGGCCCCTTGGAGAAGGCTCTTCTTTCCATCAAGCAATCCCTCCGAGGTGGCTCTAGAAGAGCTTCCTCTTCCGTCCGTCGCAGTGTTTCTGCGGACATCCAGCACAGTGATGCTGATGATGAGGACGAAGAACCTGTGCCCCGTCGCTCTTTGAGCCCGCGCCGCGACCGACGCATGGAACAGATTCGCGCAGCCGTCCTCGACGCTTTTGCGGTGCAGCAACGCAGCGCTCCTCCTGTGGCTCCAGTTGCCGCCCCTGCCGCCTCCGAAGACACCTCCAGCACTGCTGTTCTCAAGGCTTTGGAGGAGATGAGGGAGCAATTCGGCGCTTCTATGCGCCTTGACTTCCGTGGCGAGGATCTGCGCAACATTGTCGAGGAAGCTGTCGAGAAGCGCATGCCGACACCATCCCAACAGGCCACTACTAATCGCGATAACGACGAGGCCGTCAACAACAAGCTGAGTGAGCTCCAGGCCAAGGTCATCGATCTTGAAGAACGCCTCTATGTCGAGCGAACCCAGACTGAGAAGGAGGTCACCGATCGTCGTGCTGCCGAAGATCTCGCGGCAGAGCTGGAGAGGAAGTTGCAGGCCGCCGAGACTCGCGTCGAGGTCGAAATCATGAACCGAAGCATTTTCGACAACCGCATCGGTGATCTTGAGGACAAGCTCAGGCATCAGGAGGAGAGGGCTCAGGCAGAGCTTGATGGCCGCCGTACCGCCGAAGATAGACTCTCCGAGGTCCAGAGGCTTCTCCGCATTGCTACCGAAGAGGAGAACCGCCTCAGAGAGGAGGTCGAGGAGCAAAACCACAAGCTCAAGGCCTTTGAGCAGGCCGCTTCTAAGCAGACCATGCGCATGACCCTTATGGAGGCCTCGCAGACGAACGCTACGCAGGCCCAGACCGAGCTCACTAATAAGATCAACGCGATGGAGGACGATCTGCGTGACGCCAACCAAGAAGCCAGCCGCTGGAGGTCCGAGGCGGAGCGCGCTATTGAGACTGCCCGCCGGCAGCAAATCGACTTCAGCGAGACCCTCAACGAGAACAAGCAATTGCAGAAGTTCCTCGATACCCTTGGAACCCAGCTTCAAGAGAACGAGCGCGTCAGGGAAAGCTGGCGCGCGAAGTTTGTCTCCCTTCAGGAAGACATGGCTCAAGCTGCTCGCGACATCACTGAGGAGAATGCTCGCCGCACCAAGCGTGAGCAGGCCCTGCTCGCACGTCAAGAAGTCCTGGATGCTAAGCTCCAAGCCGAGGCCCGTACGCGTGAGCGTCTTGAGACCGAGATCGAACGGCTGGAGAATGGCGAGCGCCAGGGAATGCGTGCTGTCAACGAGTGCAAGCGTCTCGAAGGCTTGCTCGGTGAGATGAAGACTGAGAATCACAAGCTTCACCAGTCTGCTATGCGCTACCAGAGCGAATTCAAGGAAGCCAGAGAGTCTGGTATCAACGAGGTCCAGCGAACACGCGTGTCCATGCAGCGCGAGATTGACGAAGCCAACCACCACGTCAACGTTGTCCGCGAGGAACTCGAGGAACAAGTCGTCAAGCTCAGAGCCGAGCTCGACCAGGCCAACATGGATGTTGAGACTGCCAAGGCTCAGTCTGAGATGATGATGGAGGAGGCTCAGTCCAGCAAGACCGAGGCTATCGAGGAGCTGAAGCGCAAGCACCAGAACGAACTCGAGGACTTCCAGACCCGCTGGGAGCGTCAGCTGAGTAACGCCGTCGAGGATGGCCAGAAGACTGAGCAGCATCTTCTTGAGCGTCTCAGTCTCTCTACATCCAAGACTGAACACCTGCAAGACCGTATTGCCCACCTGGAAGAGAAGCTTGAGATCGCCAAGGAGGCTGCTCGTGCCGCTGCTCAAGCTGCCAAGTCTGCCGGCGTCGAGCGACCTTTTCAGCCCGTTGCGACCTTCCAACCCAAGGCTGCCGCTACGGTCGCCGCTGTCGTGCCCAAGGCTATGGATCTCCCTGAGAAGATCTCGCCCCAAGCCCTGCGGGAGTCAATCATGGTTCTGCAAGAGCAGTTGCAGGCCCGTGAGCAGCGCATTGAAGAGCTCGAGTCCACCGTTGATAAGCTCGACCCTGAGGCGCCGACGAAGATTGCCAAGCGTGACGACGAGATTACTTGGTTGCGCGAGCTTCTTGCTGTGAGACACGGCGACCTGCAAGACATCATCCTGGCCGTCTCCGCTCAGGACTTTGATAGAGAAGCTGTCAAGGATGCCGCCATTCGTCTCAAGGCCAACCTCCAAATGGAGGAGCAAGAGCGCGAGCGCGCGATGAACGGTGGATCAGCCATCAACCTGCCCAACATTGCTCAGTCTCTTCGTGAGGCTGCTTCACCCCGTGTTGCTCAAGCTGTCGGCCCCCTGGCTGCAGCATGGGGTAACTGGCGAAAATCCCAGCAGCCCATCTTCGCGTCTGGCGGACGGAGCGGTCGACCTTCAACGGCACGACCTGCTTTCGGTAGCAATCACACTCCCTCCCGATCTACGGCCTCGGCATCGTTCAGCAACAACTCCAACGGTTTGATGACGCCACCAGCCTCCGGCCTCCGCCAGACCCCTCCTGCGAGCACGGAGGAACCCCAGCCGACGGCATTCCAGACTACCGGCCGTCGGTACACGGCTCAACAGCTTCAGAACAGGACTCGAGGAACATCGTTCACCGATGTACCATCCGAGCCGGTGCCCTTGAAGAGCCCACCAGCCCGTCGTCCATCAAGTCGCTCTCAACAACCCATGACGCCCCCGATGATGCGGTCAAGCGCATACGATTCGGACGCTCACCCTGGCGACTTTGACGACACCGACTTCTTCGAAGATTAAACAGGAGCATTGACGAGTGGGAGGATTCGTGGAAGTGTGGAGGATTTCTTTTGTCACTCGCACCGCAGTCGATCTTTCTCACGCAGCATGCTTTTGAGCCCAAGAATGGACACACTAGAATGATGATACCCCCTTTTCGCAAAAACTACGTCTACTATACTACATCCACTTAAGATTTTGGAGGATTCCCGATCAGATGGTGTATTTTACTCTTTCTTTTTTTCCCTGAAGGGCTAGAATACCTCGCCGGTACTGTTCTCCTCGGGATCGAAGCTCGAGTGCTAAAGTAATTCTCCTTTGTTTATCTGGTCCGATGCATAGCGGGGGAAAAATGACGATGAATTGAGGGTGGCCTTTTTTGGGAGGGAAAGGCTTGTAAGGTCTTTGCATGCGACTATGCTTGCCCTTTACCCTCGGCCTTACTACACTATTACTGCCCCTCCTGCCACTACTACACAAGAACGTATATAGTAATAATTTTCACGCCTGGCCTGGCTACCACCTTGACCGAGACTCCTAAACATTGAACCCTTGACATGCTGTCCTAGTCGTGGAGGCGGCGACTATGAGGTTGGTGCCCGGCGTGCAGGTCGCCAGTATACTGGAACGGGAGTTACCTTCACCGTTACACATCAGATCAACAATGGCAAATTGGCTCTGGGAGATAACTTCTGGAAGGGGTATCATCGGGTCTCCAGCGCAAGAGAACCCCAGGCTTTTTGTTTCTTGTTTTACCTCATTCAGGTCATATTAAAAGGAAGTATGTGTACTGAAAACCCCACGCAGAGAAGACTGGCTTGCCCCCCAACCCCTCCTCCTTTGCCCGTGGCCGAGATTTTTTTTCCATCTTTTTACCTTATTCAGGAACTGCTCAGGAGCTTCTCGACCGCCCACTTCACGGAAAAGTTGCGCAGGTCCGAGTAGTGCTGGCCGACGCCGACAAAGAGCACGGGGACGTTTGTGGCGTGGACGAGACTGACGAGGGTGCCGACCATGTTGCCGACGGTGTCGCACTTTGAGATGATGAAGCCGTCGAGGGTGCGGACGGAGCCGAAGGCGGCGTTGAAGTTGCGGGCTTGGGCGACCGAGTCGGTGCCAACGAGGGCCTTGAGAATTGTGTGTTAGTTTTTTTTTTTTTTTTTTTTAGTTTTTTTCTGCGTCAGAGGCTGGAGTGAAGGGGGAGGGTTGGGTTCTTTACCTCGCCAACCATGAGGATCTTGTCGGGTTGAGCAAACTTGGCAAACTTCTCCAGCGAAGACATGAGGCGCTGGTCATTGTGTCTGCGTCCGGCGGTGTCGATGAGGACGACGTCGAAGCCCTCCTGCGCGGCGTGCGAGACGGCGTCGCGCGCGACCGTGGCGGCGTCCTTGCCGTAGCCCTTCTGGTACAGCTCCACGTGGCCGCCCTCGCGGACCGTGAGCTCCTTGAGGTTGCGCACGTGGACGGCGAGCTGCTCGACGGCGCCGGAGCGGAAGGTGTCGCCCGCGGCGATGAGCACCTTGTACTTGTTCTGCAGGAGGAAGAAGCAGATCTTGGAGAGGTTGGTGGACTTGCCGACGCCGTTGACGCCGACGATGGAGATGACGTAAGGGCGGGCCTTGCGCAGGGAGGTCGCGGGCGGCGCGGTGATGGCGTCAATCTCGCGGAGGAGGTCGAGGGAGGACGTTGGGGTGAGCATCTTTGTGAGCGAGGCCTCCATGGCGGCCTGGATCTTGGCGTTGATGCTCTCGAAGCTGCCCGTCTTGACGCCCAGGAGCTCCTTCTCGACGCCCTCGCACAGCCGGACGGCGGCCTCGCGCGCCACGTTCTTCTTGAGGAGGTGCTCCTCCATGCCCTTCATGGCCTTGTCGAGGTCCGCCTTGGTGAGCGTCTTGCCGCCGACAACGTTGCGGAACAGTCCGCCAATGGTGCTCAGGCCGGATCCGATAAGGCCGCCTGAAGCCTCCGTCTTGGAGGGAGTGCTGTTCTTGGCCTGCGCCGAGGCGAGGATGTTGTGTACCTCATCGTCCAGGTCTTTTAGCACAAACTGTCCCTTTGCCGTCTTGGATCCCCATGTCGTGTGGTCAACGTGCTCGACAGCGGAGGAGCGGGCGGCGGGCTCGGCTTCCGAGTCGCTCGTCGCCGACTTCGGAGCAGCCGAGTAGTCGAGCACCACGTCGTCGTCCTCATCCGCCATACCGTCCGCGTCCCACTTGCGGCCCTTCTTCGTCGATGACCTCGTCGCGACCTTGGGCCTTCTGCCGGCGGATTCGTCTCCAGACGAGACGGGGCCCGCACTGCCGGCCTTGCGCGCGCGGCGCGACATCTTCGCCACTGGGCCGGCCTTTCCTACCACAACACCGCCGGTTCCGGGGGTCGAGGGCCGCGAGGTGGTGGGCGTCGCAATGGGGGTCGAATCGTTCGATGTTCCGTTCGCGCCGTTCAGACCGCGTCCTGGTGACTCGTTAGCATTGGTCGCGCGATGCCATGGCGCACGGCGCATTCTGCTCACCCCTATAATGCAGACCGGGGGGGAGGGGAGGGTCGTCGCCGAGGTTTCCAGACAACGTCTTCTCCTCCTTGGCGAACTCAGCCTCCGAAATGTTCGAGTTGCCCTTCGGCCCTGTCGTCTCCAGCTCTCTGACCTGCTGGTCAAAATACTCGTCGAACTTGTGGCATTCGACCAATGTTGTGTGAGGCTTCGTCAACTGCTCGCCGTATAAATCCACGAATATCGTCTTAATGTTGTCGACGAGCTTGTCAATCCACGACAAGTGGAGGAGTGATCTGTAAACGGCCTGCCCACATGTTCGTCAGTGTCATATATGGCTAGGCGCATTGAGTGCCGAGGGTACATACTACAAAGATGACACCTAGTTCCTTGACAAACGTATAACGGAGTGTATGTTGGTCGCGCTTGTATGCTGGATTGCTGGCTGCGGACTGGCTCGAGGCAGCACCGCCCTTCTCCTCGATGAAGACATCGGCAATGAAGTTGTTGATGACAGACGGGTTGACAGGCGCATATGTCCTAGACCAGAGGACCACACCGGAGGTGGTCAGGATCTCGAATGTGTCCAACATTGTGTATGCGCTTCGGTTCCTTGGGCTGCGGCGGCATAGAAAACGTGGAGAGCGACGACAGGTAGAGTAGAGGAGGGGATGGGAACCGTTGGTTTGGGGCGACTTCCTCGATGATCCAAAAAGCTGGCCTGTGGCGCAGACCCGTGGCCGATAAGGCGGGCTGGATGCACCTTTCGCAGATGGGTTGCTCCCGCATTGCTCGAGGCCCCTATCGATAAGCCCCGGAGGTGAGGATAATCCGCCAATCTTCCGCACTGTCTGCATCCGCAGATGACGGGCTGTCCGTACAGTGTGAGACCAGAGCTCGGCCCCTCGCTGATGACATGGAAGTAAACACATTTCCATACCAGCTCCATCCACCTCAGCTTGCGGCCCGCCAAAGACGACGTGGACTCACAGAAGGGAGGCATCCCAACACAGCTCTCCGGTCCCTTACCAAACCTCTCGCCATACTCCTCAACCGACATAACCGAAATCCACAACCTTTTCTTCGCTCATCATGCAGCGTCCACAAACATATGGGCAGTCGCCTCCCTTGCACCACCCCGTACCCCAGCATGTCTCGACGGTTCCCCAGCTGCGCTCGCCCCCTCCGCCCGTGTCGCAATCGCAATCGCAACAAGGCTACGGCAGCCCCTATCAGCAGCAAGGTGGCACGAGTGGGAACGTGTTCGGCGCATACGGGCAGTTCATGAACGACCCCACGGCGCAGGTCGCAGCGCAGTTTGGACAGACGGCTTTCAAGCATGGCCAGGAGTACATGGAACAGAACGTACGTCGAGAACGAAGCTCCACCACACACATATCTTCGTAGGGCTTTTGAGCTCCGTAAGATGCATGGGACCTACACGAAGCTGACTCTGTTGCAGTTCAACCGATATGTCAACGTCAACGCCCTGAAGCACTACTTCAATGTCTCCAACTCCTACGTCATCAACAAGTTATTCCTCGTCCTCTTCCCCTGGAGGCACAAGCCGTGGTCGCGCAAGCAGTCCGTTGGGCCTAGCGGCCAGGAGGGATGGTATCTTCCCCCGCGGGACGACATCAACAGCCCCGACATGTACATCCCCGTCATGGCCGTTGTGACGTACATCCTCCTGTCCACCCTCATCGCCGGTCTCCGCGGCCAGTTCCAGCCCGAGCTCCTCGGATACACGGCGTCAACGGCTCTGGTAATAGTGGTTGCGGAGATCCTGGGTCTGAAGCTGGGTTGCTATCTGTTGGGTATCTCGAACGACTCGCAACTCTATGATCTGATCGCGTATTCGGGTTATAAGTTTGTTGGTATCATTGTCACCGTCGCGGTGGCTGAGACCTTCAACGGTGGTAAGGGCACGGGCGGCTGGATTGGCTGGTCGGTGTTCCTCTACACATTCCTGGCCAACTCTTTGTTCTTGGTATGTTCGCGTCGGTCCCCTATCGCAGATGCGATGGACTAACTTCCCTTTCAGATGCGGTCTCTCAAGTACGTCCTCCTGCCTGAGAACGCGGCCAATGGCGCTGGCCCTATGCAGACCGGCGATTCCCGAGCCAAGCGAAACCAGAGAACCCAGTTCCTCTTCTTCTACTCGTACATTGTTCAGCTGCTGTTCATGTGGATCCTGACGAGGCCTTGATCCCACAACTCTCGTAGGGTTTATGATGGAAAAAGTTACGAAATCAGGGTTGACGTTGTAAGGAGTCCAGGCGCAGCTGGATAGAAGCATGCCGGGAGGTCAATTAGAAGGACGGGGTTGCCGGTTTCGGAACAACCCGTTACAAAAAGCGAGGATTTTCTCCGAGAGTCGAACACGCGTGTACGATAATGCGACACGTCACGTACTTAGAGCGCGTCGAGGTTGTTTGCTGTTGAGCTTGTTATGCGGTCGAGATATGTGCTATGGCGCCGCCCTGGGTTGAGCCCGAGACGAGGAAGCTCAACCCCTGTAGTTTGGAGTGACCAGGAACAGGTTACGAGGTAGAGGCTGAGATGAGGAAGTACAAATCGAAACAGAGCTGTCATCCATGTCAGCGTTAGAAACCTGCATCGCGGCCTTGCATTGCAACGAGCGGCGTATGATCATGCAAGCGACGTGCTGCCTGAGCGATGTTCTTCCAATAAGCTTTCGTTAGTTGACACGTCAAGCTCCCTTTCTTCGAATCACCTTCCTTGCCGATGCCTGCCTGTTCCTCAAAAGCGTGCAATCAGTAACGGTCCAGATTACAGCATCACACCGAATGATATCGGCTCCCGGCGTTGGCCCAGAGATAACATCAAAATTGCAAGCATCCATTAGAACTCGTGTCTTGATGCGAGTCTGAAGCTTGCCTACAGCTGCTTACCAGAGCTCACCATGTCTGCTTGAATGGCCAGCTGTCCGTAGCCCCACAGCAGCGCAAGCTTATTCCTCATTCGCCGACCCGACATTCGGCCGGCCACCTCCACACGAACCGGGGCTCATCCACGCCTTGCCGTTCCAGTGTACCTTCCCTCCACACGAACCCCCGGCCAAATCTTCAATCCGCCACGGCTCTTCATCCCGTTCGCTAGCCCTCAAACTCCTGTCGATTACAAATTCGCCAACCTCAAGGGTCTCTTTGAACAGATTTCAACAAACTCGCTTTGTCTGCGCATCGCGGCATATAAATAGCGTCAGCCCAGACACATTCCAAGGTCACATATCTACCAAAGGGATATCGTTCCTGCCTTTGCATAGCCCGGTCTCGACAGCGCATCGCTCATCGCTCATCACGTCCCGCAGCGAAGAATTCTCGCACACGCACGCCGGACTTCACCATTAGAGCTTCTCAAGCCGATTCCTCAGAAGCCCCAGAGCCGTCATCATGGCCCTCCCCCCGATCGTCACGGCGACGCTCCAGTCCGCTGTCCTCAGTGGCACGTCGAACCTGTTGGCTCAGGCCCTGACAGCCTACCAAACCGATGTATGATGACTCCACAAGCCAGGACCACCGGAAGGATGTGTTGCATCGCCGCATATCATAACGCCGTCTGACTGTGGCTCGAGGTTCATTGCTAATCCTGCGACCAGGGTCAATTGGTCATCGACTGGGTGCCCGTCTTCCAGTTCATCATCTACACCATCATCAGCACGCCGCCCAACTTCATGTGGTGAGTCTTCATCCGGCACATTGCTCTCACAAGGGCGTTTATGTCTTTATGCTTTCACTCGAACCCAAGGCATGGGGCAGCGCTCGAGGATCATCACTGACCCACCCACAGGCAAGGCTTCCTCGAGGAGACCTTCCCGGCCTACCACGTCTCGCCCACCAAGGACGCCATCGCCTCGGCCGCCGCCAACGACGACAAGGGGCTGGACCGCGAGGCGCGCGAGAACAAGCTGGTCGAGCCCAAACTCAACATCCGCAACACGCTCATCAAGCTGTTCCTCGACCAGACCGTCGGCGCCGCCCTCAATACGCTCGCCTTCAGCATGTTCATGCACAGCATCCAGACCGCCATGACCCGCCCGGAGCACCTCGCGGCCGCGCATCACTCGGGGTCGTACCTCTTCTCGCGCGGCGCCATCGACTACGGCAAGGTGGACTGGCGGACCGTCGTCCGCAGCAGCCAGCTCGAGTTCGTGCCCATCTTCCTCGCGGGTCTGAAGCTGTGGCCCATGGTCAGCCTGGTCAACTTTGCCTTTATCAAGAGCATCGAGGGCAGGAACTTGGTGGGTGCCCTGGCTGGTGTCGCTTGGGGTATTTACATGAGCTTGGTTGCGGCGCGTTAAGGTCGGGCGTGTATGATGGTGGTATAAGCCACCGAGCGGGTGGAGCATGGGAGGCTGGCAGGGCGTGGTAAGCCGACGAGGATTGGTTTTGCAATCATAGCGACCGTCAGAACGAGGTGAGAATCATCTTGTCTGAGATGAGACGCACGAGAGAGATGAGGATTCTTTTGCCCTTTCTTACATCACTTCGATGCCTCACAGGGGCCGCTTGGTGAATATCAGACTCAGAAGAACTTAAGATAGACGAGTGACTATGTCCACACCGAAAGAATTCTACAGTGATGTTGCCCGGTTCCAAGAATTCATCATGTTTCTACCCATATGGCATCTGTGTCATCCGATCTCGGGGTAGCTTCACAAGGGACGTTAGTTAGCTGCAGGCCTTTATGTTCTAGAGAAGCGCTATCGACCACATGAGTATCCACGAGTGTGAAATGAGACATCATCTCGAAATGACCTTGAATGGGGTTGCGAGGCGCATCTAACCGATATGTGGAACCAGTTCGTCCATAGTCGTTCTCGTGTCGCCGAACTGGCATGTTTGAGGGGTTGAGGGCTGCTGGTGTTTTACGATACATGCCTCGGCCCGTGGAGTCAAACTAGTTTTATTGCAAGATGCCATCCATCTGCGTGAGAAGCTTGGTAGATGCTGAGTCCTTCCACGTGAAGTCCAAGTAGACCCCGGAAAAGAAAAAAGAAAAAAACCACCTTTTGCTCTCGAATTTGAGGTGCTTGGATTCGATGATTCGGCACTTGCGTTCTAAGTACACCAGACATAGAGGCGCCGCGATGGAGCGAGTTTGGTCCACGCCATGCTGTACTGGTCTTGCATTGCCTCTGTACGTTGGTTGCACTCGAAGAGAAAAAGAAAGAAACAAGAAGCTGGAGAAGAGGTCACTTGACGTTGGTCACACTTCAAGATACATGATACCATCTGGCCGAGGAGCTCGATAAATGAGACTCTAGTTGCTTACCCGAGTCGCTGGTGAGACCGCTGGCTTGGGGCAAATGACATTGGAGTTCCTTAGTAGAGACATGCGGTTCCCGTTAGTGTAACCACACGTCCGTGACCTCGATTTGGAGGGACGGTGATTGGGCCACGAACGAGGGATGATAGGCCAATGTCTCTCCATCCGGACTGATGCCGACAACTTCCCCTGAGTTGTCACCGGATAGCCGCAACATATCAAGTCCTGCCGCACACCGAAGGGGAAGCAGGGAAAAAGAGCACATGAGGGTGGAGAGACCATCACGATTGAGTGCGTGCCGGTCGATTCGATACCAGTCTCATACCCAGTCTCCACTCGGCTGCATTCGAAAAAGCTGCCGGAAGACCACTTTGAGCCAAGCAGGTGAGCGTTGTCGGTGGTGATGGGGAGAGTGCTCCGGAACCTGCTCCTGCATCAAAGCATTGGGCTCCTGATTGGGTGCGCAATTACGCGTCGGTGAGCAGCTGAGAGGAAGTTGTCGGGGCGCGGCTTGTGATTGGCCAAGCACCTGAGAAAGATTGGAGTTGATTTTGTTTCCTCCGCGGGAACGAGGGGGCGTTGGCGTCCAGCGCGATGTGACGTCACAAAGCCCAACGCAGAAAGCCATCCGTGCTTACGCCATGTACATAGCGGGAGCGGGAAGCGATCTGACGACAGCGGGCTGCAGCACCTGTAAGCGTGGTGGAAGCATAACATTCAGCCCTCAGGAACGGGTTGAGAGCACACGAGGCAAATGGCAGAGTCTGCTAAACTAAACAAAACAAACCCAAACAAACGAAATCGGATCGGACTCCGAAACCAATGACCTGGACCGACGCGAGCGTGGAGTTGGCGGGGGGCTCAGACGAATAGCACGAATGATGATGGGAAGGGATTTCGCATTATTGCGACCCCACGTGTGAGGTCGGGATGACGTGTGGGGATCAACGTCACTGGCAAATGAGCGGGCGTTGCGGCGGGCTGAGGTGCTTGGGCGAGCCCAACAGCTAGGACGGCTTTCTTTGCTGGCCGTGTTTCGCGGGGTTAACTCTCCGGAAGGGCTGTCTTGGAATAAATAGAAAAGGGAATGGTCGGAACAAGCCCAAGAAGGTCGATACGATTTAGCACCAGGTTGACAGCCACATAGCGTCTGATTCGGCTGCCCCCTCCCTCCCTGCTCCTGCAGTCTCGAGTCCTACTATAGTACTATGGTACCTGCTGTATTGGCTCCTCCTCCTGTCATTGAAGCTTTGAGAGACGTCAGGGGGTGCGCCACGAAATGCAACACCGGCTGCTCGTGATTGGCCAGTGAGCTGTTGACTCCGTTATGGAAACAGTAGCCGGTGCGCTTTCCTCTTTTCGCGAATCCCACTTTTTGCCTGCCCCCGTTTCCCGTGGCCGGGCGGTTTGGTTGCATTTTCCTCGCAGCGCGCGAAGGGGACAGACACACGCATAAAGGAGGTTGACCTCAATAGTCCGAATCAACAGGTTTGGGGATCGGATCCCACGCTCAGGTGCCATCTTGTTGATCTCTGCCGGAGTTGTCTCTGGGTCCGAATCCTCTCTGATCTCACCAATATAGGGACGTCCGTCCACTTTTCAGCACCAGTCACAGACTACACACGCACTTGCACGAGAGGCCGGTCTGGAAGACGACCCTTCTTCACCGCCCACGCCCTGGCCCTAGCTTCTGCGCCTGTGGCTTTGATCCACTCGATCACGATCTTCGGTGTACTTTACCGCACCAAAGTAGCGAGTGCGGCGTAGTCGTGGTCGGGAGACGGTACCTGTCCATGAGGGCGAGGGCTGAGATGAGACGCACGGCTGAAAGGGGATGGCATGGAAGCACTAATCAACCGTTCTAAAAAATTGTCTCTGAAGCCCGTCGCTTATTCTCTCTCCCGCCAAGGATTGCCAACTGCCCACCTCGTCTTTGGCCCTCCTTTCGGCCTTCAGTAACGCTCGTGCTCGTTGTACCAGGGGTGACGATACCGCAGCGGCCATCGTCATCGGACTGCTTCCCGATTCCCCCCGTCCCTTGTCTGCCTGCCCAGTGCCCAGTCTGACTGCTGCTCTCCCAACCTTACCATACTAGCCTGGGCCTGGCCTGGCCTGTCTCTTTTGTCCATCACACCCACTATTACCCTCAGCTTGCCATTCTAACGACAACTAAAGTCCTCTCTGCATACACCATATCCAGGGTCAGAAGTCGGCCAGGATATTTGTCCAGGATAAAGGGGAGCAGCACTTGGGCAGCATCAAAGACCAAACACTCATTTTGACGAGACCGCCATCTGTGTAACAAGCCACATTGCGACGTCCAACCTTCAGCCCCTCCAAAACTAACCCCCGTCTCCGTGCCCGTCAACCTCCCCCGAGAACGGGTTTCCCTCCACCAGTGAGCTTCCTTCCCCCCTTCGTCTGTTCTTCCAAGCCGCCTCGCCATCTCAACTTTTTTCCCTTACTTTTTGATTCATTTTACTCTTCCTGCACCTTCAGACGCTGTCGTTCATCGTCCTGCAGCTATCCTACGCACACAAGCTGAACTAGGCAATTTACGTCCGGATAGCCTTTTGCAGGACTAACTCGCCTGCCGCGACCTGGAAGTCGGCCAAGATCCGATGCGAGATATTCACCCGGTGCAGATTTCCACAACCGCCAACGGCACGACGCATTCGCAGCAGACATCCCATATTCTACTTCTCCATTTGACAAGCTTGCTTGGGACTCCTGCCGAAGCCCATCAGGTCCGACCCGCCAGTTAAACTAGCTTTGATCCTATCGGTCTGGGAACGACAGACTGGGTGTGCCGCCGCGTGCGCCCATGCCCCCACCCGGCAAAGAAGAATCGCAACTTCAGAGCTCAACCACCCACGCCCACCTCATCCACTTTGGACCACTCTTGCACACATCAGCCCCCCAGCTCGCTTCTGAAGCTTTTTCTCTCTCGGCCACTCACCTTGCGCCCCTCCTCCCGCATCTACTTCTGCTGCATCGCTATCCCCAAGCATCACTCACCTTGCGCCTGCCCTTGGTCAGCACGCGCACCTGTCGATTCGAAGCTTACCTTCTTCGGCGGGTCCGACTTGATTCTCCAGCTCCTTTTGACTTTCAGGGAGGAAGCAACAGCAAGAACACAGCATCAAAGACTCGCGCTTGGTCTGACTGCAGGATTCCGATCCTATTCCCAAACGTCCATTGGTTGAGAATGAGAGAAAATACAGATACTGACAACAAGACCTGCCGATCCCTTGGCTGAGTGGACGACTCGCACCCTGCCCGCCGCCATGCATCCTCCCCCGCTCCTCGGTGTGGGCGTCGTCGACCTGCTCAAGTCCGACCCGCGACCGAGCTTCGTTGTAGCGATCCCAGCTTCGCTCAAGGACCCTGCCAACGCCGAGGTCGTCTACAGTAACCCGGCTCTCATCAGCCAACCGGACCTCCACGGGGTCCTCGTGTCCATCTCGAGCCGCGATCACACGAGGTTCTGGGACTGGATCACCGCCCAGGACGTCAAACCGTCGCAGTCTTTTCTGTACAACAACCACTTTTGGACTCGGAACCCCGTGCTCTCCGAGTGGGTTGTTGTGAGTTCCAACGACTTCCCCATCTCGTCAGAGCCGCCTAGGAAGATACGCCTTGACGCGTCGAGGGGAAGAGAGTCCAGCAGCGGGATACTGCACCCGCGTACTTCGACTGTCTCATTCATGTCTTCACCAGAGTCCTCCGAAGAGGACATCCTATCTCACCCCCGAATCATTCGAGCAACCACTGAGCCGCCCTTGGTTTTGCCAGAGTTCATGCCGGACCAGGAGCCTTTTCTCGACATGGTCGATAGCGTCGACTGGAGCGCAACACCCCTCGGGCCCATGGACCGATGGCCACCACTGCTCCATCAGTCGTACAGCCAGATCTTGTGCAACTCTCAGCCCACAGCCATCTATTGGGGCAACAAGCTCACCACGGTCTACAACGAAGCATATGGAGAGATGATTGGAGCTCGGCACCCCAATTTGATGGGCCGTTCCGTAAGCGAGGTGTTCCCCGAGATCACGGATCAACTCAAAGGTATGATGGAGAATCCTGGTCAGAGTCGGCGGGCAAAAAACGAAGAGGTGTTTCGATTTTTCGTTGACCAGCGCGACGGTCCGCCCCTGGAGACGTACCTGAAATGGTCCATTGTTCCGGTTATGCAGAACGATGAATGCCTCGGCTTCATCCACCTGATATCAGACACAACTCTGTACCACCTTTTCCGCCGACGGATCCAGATGTTGGTGGATATGGGCGAGGAGCTGGGTACTGCCAAGGACGTCAAATCGTACTGGAGCAAGCTGATTAAAGAGCTTTCGGAATGCGATCCTGCGTACGATATACCGCTTGCTATGCTATACTCGATCGGATGCGACGGGTCGTCAGGTTCTGGGAGCGAGCCACGGCACGAGTGTAACTACATTTGTCGTCTGGAAGGCGCTCTCGGGGTTCCGGCAAACCATCCCGTCATGCCTGGAACCCTCCGACTGAAAGAAACCGACGCAGGCCTAGCGCCACAGTTCCGAGCTGCCCTGCGCAACCAGGAACCTCTTATTATCAACACATCAGACGGTAGTCTACCCAAAGAACTACTGCCCGGCTTACAGTGGCGTGGTTTCGGCGATCCCTGCGAGGCTGCGATCATCCTTCCCATCCGACCCACGAAAGAGGAGGAGGTTATGGGACTCCTGGTGCTGGGCCTTAACCCTCGACGGCCCTATGACGATGCCTACACACTCTACATCCAGCTTCTTGCACAGAAGCTCGCAACGTCGCTGGCGTGCACGGTCTTGCTCGAAGAGGAAAGGCGCCGGGGAAGAAATGCTGCTGAACAAGCTGCATACGACCAGGCCATGTTGAAAGAGAAGCTGGCGCATCAGACAAAAGAGGCAACGGAGTACACGCGGCTGTTCCAGACCGTTTCCGACTTTATCCCTAACGGCTTCTCGATTGGCGATCACCAGGGGAACATCACCTTTGCGAACGGCCTTTGGTATCGCATAACAGGATATCCTGATTCGACGGCTGAAGACGGAGGTGCTTTCTCCTGCGTGTTGGAGGCAGACCGAGAGAAGATTCGCGAGGCGTACAAAGAGCTGCGAACAAAAGACGAGGTCGAATTCGAATTCCGGGTGCGTGGAACTGAACACACCAATAACATGTTAACACGGAGGTCGCCCTTCAAAGCCGACGTGTACAGTGACCTGGACGACAAGATGGAGCGATACGTCATGGCCCAGGCCAAGGCAGAACGAGCCATGGATGGGACCATCATCCGAACCTTTACCTGTCTTACGGATGTCACCGCTCACAAGCGAACTGCCGACGAAGCGACCCGGCGAGCCCAGCAAGCGGAGAACCTGAAGAGAATGGCCGAGCTTGCCACTGTTGGAATGTTTGACATGGACACTGGAGGACGTCTTCTGGGCGCGAACAACGTCTTTTTCGAATTGTGTGGCATAAACAAGGTGGACCCCATGGAACATGAGGTACGGCCGTGGGAGGTTTCGGTGGTCCAAGACGATCTCCCAAATCTGAGCGAGAGCGTAACCCGGCTCGTGTCCGAGAAGAAGCCTCAAACGGCTGAGATCCGTCTGAAAACCACATGGACAGCCGAAGACGCTGGTGGGAACCAGATTACAGCGCCGAGATGGGTAAACGCCACCTTGATGCCGGTCTGCAACTCGGACGGCATCGTCCAGTCGTTCACTGGCTGTGTCAGCGATGTTTCGTTACAGAAGTGGCAACTCGAACTGGAAACTCAACGAACCGAGGAAGCGATCGACTCGAAGCGGCAACAGGACAACTTCATCGACATGACGTCCCACGAGATGCGAAATCCGCTCAGCGCCATCGTCCATTGCTCTGACGCCATCATTGCCTCCCTTGCGAGATGCGAGGAGCTTGTCAATCAGCCACTCAGTCCGATGGTCCTCAAAACGCCCGACGAAAGCAGCGACAAACATTTTGACGTGAAGCAGCTCCTTTCGGATAGCATCGAGAACGCGGAGACCATTGTTGCCTGTGCACAGCATCAGAAACGAATCGTGGACGACATTTTGACCATGTCCAAGTTGGACTCCAAGCTCTTGGCCGTCACTCCCTGCACAGTCGACCCGGTGCAGATTGGGGAAGAGGCCATTAAAATGTTCGACGTGGAGGCACGCCGTGTGGACATTGATCTGAAAATGACTGTCGACAAGTCGTACAAAGAATTGGGCCACGTCTATCTCGATCTTGATCCATCTCGTGTCAAGCAGGTGCTCATCAACCTGCTCACCAACGCTCTCAAGTTCACAAAATCAGGATCAATCAGAAACGTCTCGGTCTGCATGAAAGCGTCCCGGGAACGACCAACAGACGAGACGTCTCCGGTAACGTTCATCCCGCGATCCTGCAAGGAGGAGTCGGAGTATGATCAGCCTGCCCTCGACGGCCGCAAGGACCCGGTGTACATCATGTTCGAGGTTAAGGATACTGGCCAGGGGCTTTCTGAAGACGAGAAGTCCAACCTCTTCAACAGGTTTGTGCAGGCGAGCTCGCGGACGCATGTCAAGTATGGCGGCTCAGGACTTGGGCTGTTCATTTCGCGGCGCTTGACGGAGCTGCAAAAAGGAGCCATCGGCGTGGCCAGCTTACCAGGGGTGGGCTCCACGTTCGCCTTCTTCATCGAGGCATACGTGCCGACCGAAGCGTCACGGAGGGAAGCCGAGTCCGCGGCCGCGGCCGTAAGGATGGCGACTCTGGCTACTGCGGCTAGTACCCCGCTCACCATCCCCCGGGTCAGAGTCCCCACGAACGAGCAGAGAACACCTGGCTCGCGACCGAAACCCCAAAGCCACGACCCCCGGCTTGATGGCATCCTGGTTGTTGAAGACAACCTGATTAACCAGCAAATCACCCGCCGGGGTCTGCAGGACAGGGGGTTCACCGTCGACGTGGCGAATCACGGAATCGAGGCATTGGAGAGGCTCATGCAATCCATGTCTCTGCAACACCAGGAGGAACAGGAGTACTTTAGCCAGAGCTCCTCGAGCACTCAGGCGCCTGCCGTGGCCATCAACCTGATCCTCATGGATATTGAGATGCCGGTGCAGGACGGTCTAACGTGTACACGACGGATCCGAGAGCTGGAGCGCGAGGGGAGGGTGTTTTGTGCCAGCGGTGGAAGAATCCCCATCATCGCCGTCAGCGCCAACGCGAGGCCAGAGCAGATGCAAGACGCTAAGAATGCGGGGTGCGACGACGTGCTCGTCAAGCCTTATCGGATGCCGGAGCTAATCGAGAAGACGCAAGTGGTCGTTCGGCGGATGGGGGGTCTCTCGCCCGGCTCGCCTATGCGGTGACGATGGAAACGTTACGGGGAAGGTAGCGGAAGGGGCAAACGGGATCAGTCGCCTGGATCACCAAGGGCTTGTGATGATACAAAGACGGATATGGCGTTTAGGTAAAGAGAGCCCCGGCGGGACTGGGGCTCGGGGAGGGGAACTGCTTCCGGGTATTGTCTTGGTCACACACACACCTTGTGTCATGGGACGATTGCCCGTTGGGGAGGAAGAACAAAGATACCAAACCTGGTTTAGCTACTGGCCTACAGGGAAGACTCCAGACGTTGGATGTGACACGCAGGAGAGGCTTGGCATTGAACGACGGTAGGCGGTGAGGTCGGCCATGTCATGCCTTTGGTGTTGGAGCAGGTGGGAGGAGGATGATATCACATAGAACGGTAAATCTTTGCCAACTCCGTCGTGGATAGAGACGCCCACCGGCCATTGGGGCGTGGAGATTGGGCAACGACCTGGATGAAGGGACGGAATAATACCAGACGGCCTAACCTGAAGCTCTCCGTGCCTCTCGACCCTGTGCTCGCGAGTGATGTGTGTCTGGATCTTTTGAACGCCTTGTCCTCCTCCTGCGTGTGGTATAAGCCACCGGGCTCGGCCGATGCTACTCAAGGGGGGTTTGGGTGGTTGGCGTGATGGTCAACACTGCGGTTGTGACTTGGCAGGTTGCAAGCCGCGTTGCTCCTCAAGGCTTGTTTCGTCGAGCATTTTCCCCGTCCTATGAGGGTGGTGGAAGTGGCCAGACGCTGGTGAGAGAGAGAGGAACGAGCGATTGCAGCCATGTTCATCGGGTGAGGTTGTACACAAGAGCTGGCTTCCGCGCAGCGCCCAGGATCTAGACGAGAGTACGAGTGTGAGACGAGACGGAGAAATTGATGATTGGCTGGACATTTTTCTTGTCTTGTTCGAGGGTGGGGGTGGGACGAGGGGTGATGGAGGGGGGGAAATGGCAGGGAGGGGTGAGCTGTGCGTTTGGGAGCCATTTGCAGACAGACAGACATATATATTATGTATACAAGCGCGCGCAGAGGGGAGGGAGATGCTGGAGGCTTTGGAGAGCCACGGCCCCGCCGTGGGCGCCGCGAGGCTAGCGACGGGGAGGGCCGATGGGCAAAAAGAAAAAAAAAAAGAAAAAACCCCCCGCCCCGGGAGCGTCCTCTGGAGGGATTTTTTCTTTTTTTTTTTCTCTCGGTGTTTTTTCCCCTTCTTCTCGTTTATCCGGCTCGTCTTGCCATGTTTTCCACCCTGCCGTTTGCTTGCAAAACGACCCCTGGAGCTACTCAGACATGGGCGGCTTTTTTATTGTTACAAGGGGGGAACAAGACAAGGATGGAAATGTCGCAAGTGAAGACGGCGTCGGGAGAAGGAACGCAGCGGCGGGCGGGCCAATTCAGGCTCGCTCGGGGAGACGATGCTTGTGTTTAAGGACACACAACCCGGACGAGGTCTGGTTTTTGTGCAGAGCTCTATTCGGCCAGTGTTCGGGCCTCGGGGACGTTGATGGGAAGGGGGACATTGTTGGCATGTGAGATGACCCGTCTCAAAGTGCACCAGGCCCGCGGGCAATGATGTTTTGCTGAGATGGTTCGGGGGCCCTGCCGTGCGGCTTCTCTATGCATCCAAGCTTGCTAGCCAGCTTGAGCGCTGAGAAGCTTCGGGATGACGCGCCTCTCACGGCCCGGCGAGGCTAAGGGCAGGGAAGAGTTTCGGGGGTCCGTGACTTGCCTATCTGAGGCACGAGAGTTTTTTCGAGGTGAGGGTGTTTGCCCAGGTAGGTAGGTAGGTAGGTGTACACTAGATGGACGAAAGCTCCGGTCTCAGTCCCCCGCGAGACGAAGAGGCAGAGGCAGAGGGGAAAATCGTATGTGAAAAGCGTTGTGTAAGTCCGCGGTCGTCGTTGTTCCCCAAAACGCCCCGTCGAGGAAACCCGAGAGGCCAAGTGCCATTGGCGGTGGAGTCCGTGGTTGTGTAAGTGAGATTCGGGGAAGGGAAGTCTCTGTCCAGGTACCTTGCCAAGGTGCCTAGCAAAGCTCCTGCATGGAGCCAAATGCCACCCCCATCCGAGTGCAGCAGCAGCAGCAGCAGCAGTAGGGAACAGAGCGGAAAGCCAGAGCTCTCCCCGCCTGCGCGCTCCGTCTCCAACCGATCGCCTGCATGGCAATTAGTACAGAGCATCCAGCTAGCTTACTGACCCAGAAACGAGCGCGCGAGGGACAGCCCTCCCCTCCCCCGGTTGGGGGGTATCCGAATATAAACTCTCCGCTAGCTCCCACCGCTCCGTCGTTTCTTTTTTTTGTTTTGTTTCTGTCCCTTCTTCTGCTCTGCCCGTTTATTGCTGCTGCTCTCTCAGGAACTACTTATAACCCCCGGCCCCCCTCGCTGCTGTCCTCGAGCACCACCGTCCTGCTGTTGCCCCTCCTTCGACTTCGGACTCCCCTCCCCTTCCTCACCCCACTATTCCCATCTTCCGGCTTCGGCTTTCCGTGCTCATCAACAACGATCCCGAGCCTCTCGGACCCCCGATAACCACTACCACCACCATCACCACCATCACCACCATCACCACCGCCGGCCGTTCACGAACGGCAGTCCCGGACGACGCGAAGTCTTGTTTGTAGGAAAGGAACCGGGCGTTCAGAGATACGTCGACAAAATGGCGGGCCGGATTCATCGCGTCACCATGTTCAAGATTGCCGACGAGGGGCAGAAGAAGCAGCTGATTGAGCAGTACAAGGTCCTGGAAAGCTCGCAAAAGAAGGTATGTCCTGTCAGAACCGTCCCCTGTGTATTCATTTAATGGCACTTGCTGGGGGGGGGGTAACTCGAATGGAGTCGAGACCCGGTTCAGGGCGTCAATCTATTGGGTCCCGGATCCACGGGTTCGGCCCCACCGTCGCCATCACCTCCCCTCCGCGGACCCCAACTCTCACATATCACGGGTGTCAAGCGACGCCCTTCGCCGAAACCCTCTCTTCAAACACACCGCAAAAACACCGTCATTGATGTCACGAGGACAACGGAACTGACACCGCCCGCAGGACGGAAAGCCCTACATCCTCTCCGTGGTCGTCGGCCCCGCCATCGACGACCCGCGCAGCCAGGGCTTCACCGTCGTCGCCAAGACCGAATTCGCCTCGCTCGACGACATGAAGTACTACGACGACGAGTGCGCCGCCCACGACGCCCTCAAGACGTTCGTCAAGAGCAAGCTCGACGTCGGCGGCGTCATGTCCGTCTACTTCGAGCCCCAGGTCGTTGCCCAGTTGTGAGGCGGGCCCCGGTCGTCCGATGTTGGGGGAGGGGAGGAGGAGAAGGCAATCCTTTCACGGGGTCCATGATGAACGGACGGTTTGATGAAGCGTTTGGGGCAAATCGGGCGGACTGTGCGACGCGGCTCCCCCTCCCCCTTTCTTTTGGGATTTTTCTTCTCTCAAATGTGGTTTCTCTTCTTCTTCTGTTCCCTGTTGGAAGAAATGTCAAATACTCCTTGTTGCCGGTTATGGACAGGTATCAAGCTAGTTTGCATACATAGAACCCCCCTTTCTTAGAAACACGATCATCATTTCGTCTCCTTCCGCCCTTCGTCGCAAACTTTTCCCTCCTCGTCATCTTTGGATTTTTTTCTTGATTTTTTTGGTGGGATTTTTTTTTTTTTTGCCACTTCGTTTCCATGTGTGCAAATGACAACCCTTTCAAAAAGAAAATCCAGATACAAGTGAAAACAGACGGACTCGAAAGGAACCCAAGCAGCACGCATACGCGCGCGTCCCGGGGGGATCAGATCACGAAGCAGCAGCGACAGCAGGCGCAGGGGCCGGGGCAGTCGCCGGAGCGGCTACAGCGGCGGCGGCAGCAGCAGCAGCGGCGGGATCCGGGACCGTCCTCCCCTCGAGGTGGTTCTTGAGCCCGTCCATCCACGCGGCGAACCCCGTCTCGAGCTGCCCGACCATGGTGAAGCGCAGGACCTGGGCTAGCGGGCCGTAGAAGGTCTCCCAGCAGCGGTACTCGGTGCCGTTGCCGTCCTCGGTCTCGAGGAACTCCTGCACGCGCTCCGACTTGAGGACAAAGGGCGGCACGAGCCCGCCCGTCTTCCAGCAGACGCGGTAGCCCTTGCGGCCGCGGTGGGCCTCGCCGTTGGCCGAGGCGGCGGCGCGCGTGAACTCCTCAAGCTTGGTGACGACGAGGGCCTGCTTGGTCGTCGTCTTGGCCGGGTCGAGCGTTATGTGCACCTCAAAGGTGACGTGGGTGCCCTCGAGTAGGAGCTCGCCCGGCTGGAGCTTGGCGACCGAGGTCTCGCCCGCGAGCATGGGCGGGACGGCGAGGCCCGAGGGGCGCGAGATGGTGGCGCGCGGGACAAAGGTGTTCCAGGTCGGGTAGGTGGCCGGGTTGAGGACGGTGGCGAGCACGGTGGTGGGCTTCGCGGCGATGGGCGTCGCGCAGGCAATGGTCAGCACGGCGCCGAGGTCGCCGTGGGACGGGGTCGCGAGGGGAGGCGAGACGGGGGTGGGCGTGAGGGAGGTGGGGATGGAGTCGGAGCCCTTGTCGAGGGCCTTGGGGGACTTTGGCTTGAGCTGGTCGGGGATCTGCTTGATGGAGTCGGGTATCTGGATTCTCTGGCGTATGGCCTCCATGTTTTCGGATGATGATTATGTAGTGTTGTTGGGTATAAAATAAAGAAAAAGGGAGGGAAGAGGGGGTATGGGTATTGGGTATCTCTGGGTATAATGGGTGATGAAGATGGAAATGTTGATGGACAGTTGATGTAAAGGATGGAGGAAGTTGAAGAGAGAGAGGGTATATGAGGGGAAGTTTGAGAGAAAAGTGTGTGAGTGCCTGTGTGTGCGTGTGCGTGAAGTAAGGCGGTCGAAGCAAGGGAAAAGAGAAACAGGAGCGATTCAGGTTAATTGTATCAAATGGACGGGATTGGGCTTTAGACTTCCTGGTCTCGTGAGGAGATGCGCGTCATGGGATGAGGGTTGAAGGGTCGAGGGTGCGAGGGAAATGAGAGATGAGCTGTGGTATGAGATTGGCCCGAGCGATGCCGTGTGTATGGTGAGAGGAGGATAAAGGAGGGAAAGGGAGAACGAATGGAGGTGTGAGTGGTGGTGGTGGTGGTGGAGCTGAGGGGCCGCGGCCCGGATCTGTGATGGTTTCCTTCGGAGGCGGTTCCCAGGCGGCCAAGCGCACGACAGCAGCGCCCCCCGCATAAGTCCGGGGGTCCTGGGCGGGATCGATGGCTCTCCACTGGCAGGGGTTCGTTGGTTTCGGCGATTTCACAACGTAAATCGGCCTTTGAGGCGGGTCGTCCGCCGGGCCCATCACCTACGTGGTTGTTGTGAATTGGTTGACAATTGGGAAAAAGGGGGCATTAGAAACAGCAGAATGATATATCGTCGGCGGCATCCAGCTGGCACAGCAACTTGCGCCGGATTTCCACGTGTGCACCTCGGCGGCTTGTCAATGCCTGTGAAATTGCTCAGGTGCCGAGTATTTGGTTCGATGCCCACCTCCCCCCTCTCCCAAACTCCGCCAAACATAAACTCGACAACAACCGCGCGGCGAGCGCAATTATACGCATACTATACGTGGTATGGCTGTCAGGATCGAAGACACCGGAGAAGACCAAGCGCGAAACATCATTCGACGAACGACTTCCGCCTCGTTTTTCCCTTCTACCGTGGAGCAATTAAGTTCTAGTTAGGGGTCGAGGAAGGTCATGGCTCGGAATGCCGCCCGCAATCGACAAACTCAATCCCGTCCAACCCCTCGTTGTCGGCTTGTCAATGACACAAATCCCAAAGTCCCCCTAAAAAGAGAAGTCTGAGCAAAACATCCCATCTTGGAACGAGGTAGGCGAGTCGACTAGCGGGGCGCCCAGTGCTACCAAAGACCACCCCCGACCACCATCGTCGGCTTCTTTCCCATGAAGGCAAGCAGTACGCTTACCCTGGAGATTGAAGCGAAAACAAATCACAAATCCATCTACCTTAACAGCTTGGCAGTTCTCTCGTGACATCTCGAGGCTTGGGACAAGGGCTAGTGCTGGAGATGATCTGTATCTGCCTCCCTGTAGGAAACGCCCTGCTAGGGGCAGCACCCGTTCGAGTGTATAGAATGGATTTTTCCTATTGAGAACAATAACCAGTTGCTCGTAGGCCTTCACTTTAGGCCCAGGCTCTTCCTCACGAAGGGCTCTTCCTTGGGTAATCTTCTCCCAGAGATAGTTGGTACTGAGTTGATCCAACATCATTGCTGCTAAAAAATAAAATAAACTCTGCGCTGTCGCAATGCCCACTTGTGCTTTGACACCGAGGTCCATAAGATTCATGACCGACATCGAAGGTCGCACCCAAATACTCCTCATACCATCACTTTTGCGGGCCCGACCGCTCTACATGTATTACAACACAGAAGCGTGCATTCAGATATGAATTACGTACTTAGAAACGCGAGTAGTCTTCGCTTGCCGCCCGAGAAGGCCTCCCTGCTGCTCCAGAGCCCAAGTCTTGTAGAAGACTCTTCAGGCTCTCGACTAGGGGTGGTAGCGGCTCCGAGACAACAGGGAAGTTGTTCCGGAAGATGTCCCTCGCGACGGACAGCACGACGCTCGGGTTTGACAGCGACTCGACGCCATCAGCCGGGTTCCCGTTGAGCGTCAGGCCAGGCACGCCGCGGTCAAGCTGCAAGAACGCCCTCGTCTCGCGGTTCTCTTCCGAGTCCATGAGGATGTATCCAGAATTGCGCTTGCCGCCAATGCCGTTGCCCGTCTCCTGGTCTGAGCCCTGCCGGGATGCCGAGCACGACAGCAAGCCGTATGCCCATAGGGTGAGACAGGCAAAGTACACTGCGATGGCGTTGAACTCGCGCAGAGAGGCGGGCGGAAGTTGTCGCGCGTGGTGGAAGATCTGGCCAGCATGCCAGATGGCATAGCGGGCTTCGGACGTCTTCACCCAGCTTTCTTCGAGGCTGCTGGAAATCCTGCGAGCCTCTTCTTCTCCCGCCTTGCCCGCAAACGTCTGCAGGATATCGGGGGAAACGTGGAGGAGCATCATCAGCACCTCGGACATGACTGCAAGCTGAGCTGTCGGTCGTTTGGACGTAAGAATCATGGTCGAAAAGTCGCTGAGATCACGGTACAGCTCTTGATACTGCGTTTTGAGCCAAAGGCGGTGTGTTGCGTTCCTCTTGCTCGAGATTCCGTCCGCATAGAACTTGATTGCCTCACGGTATGCCGATATCTGGCCCCAGTATCCATGTAATAGGGCCATGTAGCATAGTTCCGTATCGACCAGATGCTCAAACTCGTCAAGGATCTCGGTGCAATGCATGACTTCTGATATCCGAGGGATAACACGGTCAGGGGAGGCATTGGTTTTAGCCAAGTATAAGTTTCTCCATTGCTCCGCAGATCGGGCTCGCCACAGATCACGGGAGGCCGGAAGACTGAAGTTGAGCTCGGTGTATGACATTAACGGGTTCTTGCAAAACCCAATGGATGTTTCTATGTCATGGAAGAACATGTGCAAAACGAGCCGTTTATAGGATTCACGTTTGGCAAACTTGCGCCACTTGGAGTCCAGCACGTCGGGGGGGTCGGCGAGCGTTGGAATCATTGCTGGTGAGTCAGGTGGGGCCGAGAAGTTACCTGCGCGTCTGAGCATGGTCATGGGAGGTTGCAAGAAGCTTTCTGCTATCTCCATCTTCCTCTTGAACCCGCTCCAGATACCAATGTCCAGATTGAGCATGAAGGCCTGGAGCGCTTCGAGATCCCTTGTGAAAGAGTTTGAGCCTTCGAACTGTGTGATGTGTCAGCAACTTTCTCTTCGCGTGATAAGAGTTGCTTGCTAATGACCGAAGCTGAAAGCAACCGCAAGATCACGTACCAAATCTGCCAGACCGAGCCGCAGAACTTCATGGAGGGAGAATCCGAACTGCCAAACCGCCGGGATGGAGATGTACGTCGCACCACTCGATAAGATGCCAGCGAGCAGCTCAGGTATCGCCGTTGTGGCATCGAAAGTCGCCAGATGAATCCAACTATCGCCCTGATGCTCGTCATGAATAAAATGAGCCTGAACGAGGTAGTTCAGGAGATCCAAAGACGGGAATGACGGAGTACGTGGACGGGCGCCCTTTTGCACTGTGCTGGCCACCACCATGGCCAGGAGGCTGTCCCTCGATGGGGACGTCATCTTGAGCTTGGTCCCCGGAGTGCTGATAAGTTTGTCAAAAGCGGGCGAGTTCGCAAAGGTGCCGTCGTCCAAGATAAGCCGCTCCTTGTCTTGAGACGCGTGGTGAAGAGCGTGGTCCTTCGGGCCTGGCTCCCACAGCCAGGGCGACCGTTTGAAGGCCGCGTGTGCCTTTGAAGCGTTACGCGTATTTGACTTTGACCGGTTGGTTGTGGTGGACTCGGGAGTTTGGTTTATCTCGGGTTGTGGAATGGTTATGGCGTCGAAGTTTAGGTCCCACGAGGAAAAGTCCATGTCCTGGAAGTAATTGTGTACCGGGTTGAAGTTGACGATGTCGTCCATCACCAGGTCGATAGCGGGGTTCGCAAAGCCGTCACCCATGAACGAGGGTGCGCCGCCCATTTCGTGGGTCATGGCGGGATGCGGAGGCATGAGTGCCATCTTGGAGCCGCCGTACGCTGAGTCGGGATCCACGCTACCGTTCATGTCGAGGCTCTGATGCATCGTAGATGATTCAGACGGGGTTGAGACGCCGTCTATGGATGATCGGTTGGGATGTGTGCGTTTGGAGGGAACTTCGCATGGCAGGTTCTTGGAGCGACAGCGAGAGCATGGCTTGGCGTCCTAGGCGGGCGTCAGTATTGTCGTCAGGGCATCATGTAGTCCAACCGGCGTTTAGTTTACCTCGCATTTTGACTTGGAAGCGGCGCAGTTTAGGCATGCCTCGGCGGCCCGATCACTTCTCCGTATGAAGGTTCTGCCCTTGCCCGTGTTGTCCCGGTCGTGAGTTGTCTCGTGGCGGGTGAGGAGGTCGGCCCGGTTGAATCGTTTGGGGCATCGAGAGCACTGGTAGGGGCGAGCGTTCTCGTGGGATCGCAGGTGTCGTGTCAAGTGGTCGGCTCGCTCGTAGACTCTTCTGCATATGTGGCAGACGTGTGTCGAGGAGGGCGAGGCGTCGGACGTGCTCAATTTGCGCTTCCCAAGGTGTTGAGGTGGAGGTTGGGCCGGCTCTTTCGGTAGGTCCGGCGGGGAGTAGAGTGGGTTAAGCATATCAGAGCCGGCGGCATCGCAAAGTATGTCGATGCCGTTCATGTTACATACGGCGGCAGACGGTCGGGATGGAGGAAGAAGGGGGGACGGGGCCGGCGTGCGTTATTGAGTTGAATTGGTGATGGCTGTAGAATCTCGTTGGCGCAAGTCTCGCGACGGCAGCGGCATCAGGGCATTGGGCACCGGGAAGTGGCGGGGAGAGTTTAGGACGGCAACGTGGAGAGCGGTCGCGCTTACACTCTGGGGGAACAAGCCGCGAGTGGGCAGGGCAAGAAACACTGAACGGCGGGCAGGGTGATTGGAGAAAGGTACCGTTCCGCAGAGTTGCGTATGAGGGGGTACTTCGTCCGGCCTGGCGCTCGCTTATCCCCAGGTATTTTGCGGGGTTCGGGACCCAAACTAAGACAGGTCAAGGCTCCCGATGGGAACCAGTGCCGGCTTGATTTCCCCTAGCCCTGGTTGGCTGGCTGGCTGGCTGGCACGGCGTGGTTTATGCCGAGAACTGAGAAGAGAGGGCTCGATTGACGCTCGGCGCTCGCGCGCGTGCACACACGTCCCCGAGCCTAAATCTGACCACTTTACGCAGCTCCAACTCCTTGTAGCTGTATGCCTCAAGTCGCAACTCTAGGCCCTGTCGGCTGGGCTCGCGACTGTTTCTCCTCAGCGGAGCCGGCGAGCCGCATTGGTGAATATGAGGCGGTTGAGACAAGAAGAAGGAATGCGTCGAGGGAAGAAGGCTAAGGACACTGGCAAACAGCATGCCACAGCCCTGCGATCCGCATGGTGTTGGTGCACTGGCAATGATCAGAGATTCATGACGGTTAGGATCTGGAAGGGCAACTCAAGATAGATGGCCATCGACGCTGAGAACGAACGAAAAGGGGCGACGCCCTGCCGTAGCCAGATAGGCAATCCGATGAGACTTGAAACATGCTGTTGATTGCTTGATCCTCGGTTGCAGCATCTAGCATCAAGCCAGACAGGGCTGAAGTGACCATGGCTCTCAAAAAGCAAGGTGAGACGAGTGAGTAGAATAGACGGCGCGACTCGGGAATCAACCCCGGCGTCGGGTATCCTCAGTTTCTTTTCGCACATCCACTGCCTTTCCACAACTGATGGTGGGAGCCAACCTGATTTCACGTCTCTGGTGTTGGACGGCGAGCATCACCCAGGTCCCCATGGGAGTCACCATCGGTCCAACATCGCGTCGTACTGCGACCCCAACCAATACGAACAATAAGGTTTGGGCATTGCCCCCGAGAGGCAGGCAGCAATTATGGCCTCTGCCCCCATCAAATGGGGTGGGAGGGCAATAAACGAGGGTGTTTGGCAGGGTCCTGCAGTGTGGTCGGGGCTTGAACTTGTTGCGAATTCATGACTTGACTTGTGCAGTGTGCTCTCGAGGCGCATTCAGCGGAGCCAAGGTTTCTCACACGAGGGACTTGACATTGCATTGGCAGGTCAGCCCCCATCCCAGAGATCGAACGAACGTGTCTCAACTCGGAAGTCGCCCCAAAAACCCCGTGGGAAAAGATTCTTCGCAGGGAACAATGGCAAAAGCGCAAGCACGGCACCTCGACCCCGGGTTGTACATGCACCTACCTACCTACCTGTTTTGTTTGCAATGCATGCTTGCTTGCCTGCTTCAGAGCCTGAGATGGGAGGAACACCGTGAAGAAGCGGCGCAGCGCAGAGCAGCGCGCGCGGCCTTGGGCCAATCAGGGTCCTCAAACAACCCGGGCGGGCTGCAGTTGCCTCTTGCATCGCCTGCGCTTGGTGACGGAAGGTGCCATGGGCCGCAGAAGTTGTCAAATCTCAAATTCTGCGCATGGCAGCGTCAATCAAACCTTGCTTTTTCCTTTCCTTTTTTTCCCCCTCTTCCCTTTCTTTGCCCTTCCACATTCTCTCTCTCCGTCGTTTCTTCTGCCTGGCTCCCACACAATCGACGTCGTCCACATCCCTCCGAAACTAACGGTGAACAAGCCAAGCCTCGTCCTTTCACACCCGGTGTGTTAGCCGCTGGTCCCTCTCTCACCCTGTTCTCCCTGCCCAATTCCGTTGGCTGGCCTCCGTCAACGACATCGCTTGACGAAATCTCCTACTCAACCGAGCCCAGAGACTCACCAAGTCGGTTCCATTCGTGCAGCATGGCGTGCCTGGCACCAAGCACAAGCTCGCTGGGTCGTCGTCGCCGTGCCCTCCGTCTCGCCACAGATCCCTGATGAATAGACCCGGACTGCCCGTGTCGTCATTTGTGACGGGTTACATGTCTTACGACGCGAGACAAGGAAGCCCACACAGCCCTCATCTTTCTCTCGGCGACTACAGGCAGTGTTGCCCGCGACACGGCCTACGGCCCTTCCATTTTGTATCAACGACTCAGGCTTGCACGCAGCCGCTGACTGCCGTCCCGTCCCTCAAATGACAGCTCGGACAGCCACCTGGCCAGCTGGAAGTTGAGATGACCTGCACAGAAATCTGGATCGCAGCTGGAGTGCTTTCAGCTGGCCGTATTCCTCTCTCGCTCCGGACAGGTGTTTTCCTCACAGTGAAGTATTGCAAGACGTTGACTCCCTCACGCACCCTGCAGACCGTTTGGTGTAACGAGCCAGGCCCAGCTCCGAGCTCCAACTGTGGGTGTCTGTGGAACCGTGGAACCGGGACCGGTTGAGCTGATAGGGGACCTCGCTCGCGACCCAAAGCAAACGACTCAACGCACACAGGTCGAGGTTCGCCATGTATCACCGCTGTTTCCGGCCGCAATACCGACTTCACCTCCCTGTCGTAGGCTGTCCATCCGTCGTCGCTACAGCCGTCTATACATACTCATAGTAGCTCCTGGGGCCCGCGCCGCGCTGCGGAACGGCTTGTCGTCATCCAACGGCCTGTAGTGCCTGCAGCTCGCAACCTTGTGCTAAATCTGGACAATCGAATGAGACCGCCAACTGCCAGGTTTCTTCTGTCCAACGCCATGTCCTCAAGACTCGAGAGTCAGGTCGAGGCCACTACCTGATAGCCCAGTCTCCGCAATAGGCAGAGTGCAACGCACTGCACCTCATTGCTTTTCCACTCATCGTCTCTTTCCCCCTCCTGACCGCGATGGCACCTCGATCTTGACCGATAGACAATTCAGGGTGGTCCACCATGCAGCTGCAGCAGGCATTGCAGCCAATTCGTCGCAGACGCAGATGCGGACTCGACAACAACCAATCCAGCACTTCCGGCCATATCTCCGAGCAAAGCACCTCCCGCATTCCTCCCGACAGTGTCGCAATCGCAGCCACGCGATGTGCTCCAGTCCCGTGTTCGCTACTTGTTGGCCTGCATCCACGCCGTTGGTGGTTCCGAGATCGATGAAGGGGGGACCTACGCACATGCGCACATCAAGGTGCCGCACTTGTGTCGTCCTACGCACACCCACGTCAGCCATCGGCCTCCAAGGGTCAAGCAAGATCCGAACGGGTCTCGGGATGAACAGAGGTCTTCTTGTTATACGTCTCTATACTGTAAATTGAAAGCAAGCATCTCCAGATGGCTATCACTACAATTCCTAACTCCTCTCCAAGCTTCAAGTCCCAGGCGCCGGTTGTGGTATGCCATGTCGTTTTCTGTTTGTCGTCCCGCCCGTTCTACCCCTCCAAGTGCGCAAGCCGATCTGAAAATCGGACAGACATGGCTCGTTAGCATTACAGGGCCAGTACCCAGATTGGCCCACCCAGTCGTTTTGATCTGCCCCTTTTCCCCCGTTCCCTCACAAAGGAAAAATGATGAAAATGAAATCCTCCTCGTCGGGCAGACCCTTCCGTTGCCTTGCCCGCACACAACCCCTCATTCTCTAGCTTTCGTGTGTCGCCGTTCGCCGTTGTCCCAGGGTATCGTTATAGTTTTGGTGGTTCCCATTATCGCATCGCAGCCCAAGCAACATGACTCCTGATTAGGGGGATTTAGGCCTGTTCAAAGAGTCAGCCTCACCGCCACGTCCCGATATTGCGTGGGAGGAAGTTAAAGAAACTCACATGAGCTGGCTTAGCCGCAGGGAGTGCCGCAGTAGCCGCACTCTTTCCCAGGTAGTACCCACACCTCTTTACCTGAGGCATGGCACGTAGGGCATCGAATGCCTGGGAGAAGATGCTGCCACAAAGAGTTAGTTTTTTTTTAGTTCTTTTTTGGCCATGCGTGAACGTGAAGTGCAGCCATGCAAACTCACCTGTTTCGAGCCGCTCTTGGAGGACGAAGATGGCTTCTGCTGGGCTCGGGATGCGGCCTTGTCGACCTGGTATTGCGTTGAGCAGACCATGGTGGCGAGATGTAAAAGTGAAGATGGTTGGTTGTTGAGTGGTTTGTAAGATCGGGTTCTCGACTTGTGTGTGTGTGTGTGTGTGTGTGTGTGTGATGAGGGGGGTGTCTGGAGCTGTGCAAGTTGGATTGCGAAAGTGGTGCTTCAAGCGAGGCTTCGGACTCTTGTTGATGTGCGATGATGGTGATCTGGACGAGGCAGATAGCTCAAGGCGGCACCCATGGACTCTTATACTTTGCTGTTTCCTTTGAACTTGCACGACGAGGACAAAGCACTGGGCTAGCTGGGCCGGTATTTCTGGCAAGGACCGGGTAGGCAGGGCGAGGGAGAAGAGCTCAAGCGGGAGCGGATGTTCCAAGTCCCTGCTCTGGTTACTAGTGCAAGAAGAAAACATGGCGGTGCCATCTGATAATAGTCAATCGGTGAGCAACCGGCGGAAGGCCACCAGCAGCAGCAACAGCAACAAGCAAAAGAAACAAAAGAAAACAGGCCGGTAGGCCGGTACAGTGCAGATGGCACATATCACATTCTGGTGCGGGACTAGCAGAGACCCCCGGAGGCGTATCAGTGGCAGTTCAGTGATGGACGATGGTGGCGCGAACCAGGTTGCCAGGATCCCGTACACTAACTACTAGGTATACATACAGTAGTACATCGGCCTGCCTGGCAAGGATGGACGATGGGGGGACGTATCCTGGATGGACTCTCTGTTCGAGGGTGGGGTGGGCCAGGCCCCGAGTGATGGCTGAAGAATTGTTCATCGGGAGCCAGCGTATCTGTGTGCGTGCGTGTGGTGTGCGAGGGAGTGGGTGTAGATGCATCTGTCTTTCTCTTTTCTTTCTGGCCGGATGGTTTCTTAGTCTTGGCAGGCGTTTCCTGGCCTTTGGGGATTCGGGGATTTGCGTGAGCGAGGCGGCGCGCTCTGCCTTGTTCTTGGATTTTTTATTTTGTTTTTATTTCACATTATGTTTCTTGTCGAGGTGAGACAAGAGTCGAACCCAGCTCCAGCCAAGGCCAGCGCCCGAGTCTGAGGGCGACATACGGCAGTTTTGGCGAGGCCCGGCTTGTTGAGGCACGTTGCAACTTCGCGGCTGGCGGCGGTGCTTCCGGGGTTGAGTCCGTTCGATTCTTCTTTGTTGGAACGGGCACACAAGGCAAAGCAACGCGGAAGCGGTGGAAAGCAAAGTGAGGCCAGCGCTATGATGCCCGTCTACACACAGGTACCGGTACCCCCATTCCGTTCCATTCCTCTTCTAACGCACACCTCATCGACCCTCGACCATGCACTCACTCCCCTCCCCGAATCCGATCCCCATGCCTCCGGGTCGCTCATTGGCCCCTGGTGGGCAGTCGATCGAGAGGCTACTGCAGCAGGGGTCAGGCAGGGGGCAAGCAGAAGAAGAACCCAGACGAGTGGGTGTTCCAGAGCTCTGTTCGATCTGCCCCAGGATTCGCCGGGGGATTTCTTTCTGGCTGCGACTTTGCGGCCAGCCGTGGTGATTGTTCACAAGGCATGGGAGCATCGCGAGGTTCCTCCCATATCCCTGGTACGCACGTAGGGGCGGAGAGGGCGTGCCTGTGCGTCCATTGCAGACTGGCTACCGATGCCATAAGCCTAGGATGCCTAGGATGCCTACATACTTGGACTGCGTCCAGCCGACGGCCAACGAACCCTGCAGAACGGGTGCAGCCTCCCCTCCTTCCCCTCCGAATCGACGTGGGAGGCTCAAACGGCGCCGCCCCCATGCTCGGAGGCCGTTCTTCTTCTTTTGCACTTTCCTTTTCGCGCGTGGAGGCCTTTTGAGGAGGAGATCAGAAGACCAGGTCAGCTCCGGCAGTTTATGACGAAACGTTGATGGAGGAAGCGCAACGCTTGGCAGCCCGAACCTAAAGATTGACTCGGCGGCAGGCAGACGGGATGAAGGGGGAGGGGCCGTAAGGCGGACGACGCTTGCTCAAGGCCGGGGCGGACCTTTCTTGCCTTATTTTTTGGTATCCAGCGTAAGTCGTTACGTTCGTAATCGCGATGCGAGCAAGGTAGCAACGCAGGCTACCAACGGCGCGCAAATCTAAGTTAACAGCGTTTCTGTTTCGCACGTCGCTGGCGTTGCTGCACGTAATAGCGACGGCTTAGGGTCGTCGTTTGAACTGGGACTACTGCGAAGGGGGAGAGAGCCAATAAGAGGCGACATATGGCGATCGAGTATGGTACTATAGAGACGGCAACGAGGAAACGAGGAAGATGCTTGTTTGGAGCGACTTGCAGCACCCGGTGCCGCGTGCGAGAGCCGAGACTCAACTTGGACTACGGCGTACCGGATGATAGAGGCGACCGTCCCGTTGGTAAGGACCAGAAGCGATATCAAACTCTGTTTACATGCTAAACGGGGACGGCAGGGCATCCCTTCTTGCTTCGGAAGGCCGATCGTCGTCGTGGTTTGCTTTCCATTGAGTCAATGCTACTTTTCGAAAGGGGCGAGCCGGGGCACGAGGGGGGGGGGGGGGGGGGGGGGAGGGGGGGGGGGAAATGGCAGGGAGGGGTGAGCTGTGCGTTTGGGAGCCATTTGCAGACAGACAGACATATATATTAT